>VWPW01014090.1:128759-237561 GCA_013389825.1 Crypturellus undulatus | reverse complement strand
TGCCCCGCGGAGCGAGCGGCGGGGAAGGGCGCGGAGCCGGCGCCGGCCGGGCTTGCAGACGTGCTGCTGTAGCCTCCCCCGGCGCTCCGCTCCGCTCCGCGCCCAGCCGCGCGCACACGCGGAGTTTGTGCACGGGGGCTAAGTCCGCTGGCTGGCTGCGCGCTCGCGCCGGCGTTTGCGGGCTCCTGCGAGCGCGGGGATGAACCTCGAGCGTGGAAAGCGGAACCCGTCGGTGCGCGGCGCCGCGGGGCTGCCCCGTCCCCGCGCGCGTGGGGAGCGCGGAGCAGCCCCGCGGGCAGCCGCGGGGGAGCCCCGGGTGCCCCCCGAGTTGCACATGATCCTCCCACGCTCCCCGGCCTCCGCGGCGCCCAGCGCTGGCACTTGCAGCGTTACAAACTGGGGACCCGCTCCGGGAGACGTGCGGTGACAGCGCTCCAGCCCTGCGCGCTCTCTGGCAGCGAGCTGTTACCTGCCCGGTGAGGAGCACGTGCTGCTTCACGAACTGCGCACATCTTGCACGCCCGTCTGAGTTCTTCCCTAGCTTAATAAGAGTTACGGTGCCATGTGGCACCGTATCAAGCGCCTTACTGAGGTCCAAATTAGATTTGCTGCACTTTCCTTATCTAGAAATGAGTTGTCACGTTAGCCTGGCACTTCCTACTTCTGATTAAATGGTACTGTGTCTTATCCCGTGTGTGATGGTTTCCTTCAAAACCTCTCGCCTTCTGCTCAAGTCAGGCTAATCGGCCTAGAGTTGATAAAGAGTTGATAAATCTGTTATTCTCCCATCATCATACTGCTTGGCTTCACAGGCTCGCTGAAACTGTGCTGCTAGGTCCGTCAGACCTAGCTCGCGCTTTTGCAGCCTGATCGCTAAACTCTTCCCTGCCTTCAGTCCCTTAAAGACTATGTCTTCATTTTTATTTCCTGCACTTTTTATTGAGATCTATAACTAACAGTGCCATATACTGAAATATCTTATTTTCTTATTTAGTATGATGTTACTACATATATTTGAAAATGTGTATGTATGTCCATGTGTATGTGTGGATATGCACACATATATATGTATGTGTTTGGCATATGTATGACTGTATATATCAACTTGAATAGCATAAGTGTGTATATTGCTTTTGGCATGCCCAGGAAGCTTGGCTATTTGGTCGTTGTATGTCTATTATTTTAAATGTTTGTAGTTAAACTAAGAAATAAAGATTCTTCTTTCGCTTCTGTTTTGAAAATGGGAAGAATTTTGCAAGCTGCAGGGAAAATGCACCATTTAGCAACACTTTTGTAAAAGAAGAGTACATAAGATTTTTCTGGATAAAGGAAGGGGAGGTCAAATTGCTCTTTGAGACTTGGAGTAAATGGCTTAGGAACACTCCTGTAGCCAGCCAGGAAGACTGAGGTTTTTGTGATGAATGGAAACAGAACATAGACCCTAATCGAGCAGAACTTAAGAAATCCCGCATTGGTTGCACCTCCTGGATGAGTAAGAGCAATGTTTCAGTACGCCTGTGTTACATCTAGTGAAATTAGTTTCATTAAGTAACAAGTGAGAATCGCTTTCAGATTCCTGGAGGCACCTAAAAATGTACATGAATGTGCAGGACAGATTATTCCACTAGCAGGATATGAGTAACCTGCGTTTACTCAAGTGGCTATTACTCGTATCCTGTGGAGGGACACTCTTCCCCGTGGTGCCAGATTCTATTTCATAACCTCAGTTGACTTGCAACAGTGCAAATCGGAGCAGGAGATGACTCTGACTTTCAACACTCGTAATACCAATCATCAGACAGTTTGAGTGAACCAGACCTGGATTGCTGGTTTTTCCTCCTCAACAACAATCATCCTAGTAGTTTTCCCTCTTGTGGTTTTGTACTCTAAGTGCGTTGGAGTACATGGGAAAATCAGTAAATGCTTAAATCCTGTGTACTTAAGTAAGTGCAAAATCAAAGGAGGGAGAAATGTGAAGAAAAGATCATTATTTGCAAGGATCAGTAGTACAAGGTACTCTGCTTGGTGTTCACATTGTGAGTGTTTTGTGTGCGTTTGGTTTCCTTTTTAGAAAAAAAAAATCACATAACTTGCACTGGTACTTGCATTGGTACAAAAGGTACTGTTTGAAAAGGAAATGAGGTTTTCTTCAGGTGAAGCTAAAGCAAATAACTTGTGTGGCTCAAGGTAGTGCTGGTTAGGCAAATAAAGGTTGATTGTTCAGTGGCACAGCTCACAGCGAGCTCCACATCAAGGGCTTTTTCATTTACATTTTTAAGTGTTCATGTGATAACTCATGGTCTGTTATCACATGCTCCTGAAACTGTTTTTCTTACAGTAAAAGAGGAGGAAATAGATATCTGTTCTGGAAGGAAGCTGTCAGGATTTCTGCATTGCTTGATTGTGTTAGAGAGAGTCCTCAATTTAAGCTAAACAAATTCTCCTGTTCTTATGTGAGTGACTGGGCGAGGCTTTGGACTAGCATTTTTGAGAGAAGAGACCCCCTTAACCATCGGTAGTGAGAGCAGGGGAGAGCTACGTGCGGATGTGATACCAGTTCTGTGGACGGGAATCACACTGCAGTCCTCTCTCCTGATCAGGAGTAGAGAGCTGTTACAGAGCACAGCTTTCAGTGTTGCTTGGGCTCCACGCAGAAGAGCTGGGTCTTGGTCCTTCACCTGCTTGTTCAGAACTGAGAATACGGTGCTGAGTCTCTTCCCAGAGAAGAGTTTGCAGTACACTGTGCAGTGCGTGGTTGGGAAAAACCCAGAACAGACAGAGACTGCCTGCCTGCCTGCCTGCCTGCCTGGGGTGGAAAAGTGCTTTTTTTTTTCCCTCCAAGGCAGCAAAATTCACATCTTGATCCCTGTCTTATTGCTGCACTGCTTTTTAAAGTTAGTGTTTAGAAAGACTGCAGACCTTGCTCCTGCTCCTGGCCTGCTGTTGCTTAGTAACTCTTTTTCTTCCCTGTTTCTGTCCCTGACCAAATCAGCACAAATCTGTGGTTTGGTGAAGGCTCGCTCCAGCTGTGCCAAAAGCCATTTAGTGCACTCAGACTAGCCGTTTGATAGTAAGAAAAGTGCAATAATGGAACATAATTAATTTCAAAAGTGTCTGGTGGGAGATGCTTATAATTCACAATTATTCTTAACAATGCTTCAAATAGATTATTTGCCAGGCCTTTTTACTTGAATAAAATAACAATGTGTTGACATTATTTCAGCTGAATTGTTCAGATGGCTCTCAGCAAAGACCATGTCGTGTCTAGGAGGGAAGCGTATTCTGGTTTTGACCCTAACTTTGTTATCACTCTTGCTTAGTTAGAGTTCAGCAGCGCCTTTGCAGGTGAAACACACTTATCAGAGAACAGGTATAGCTCTGTCTCCAAGGATCTTTGTTATGAGCATCAGTAACCTCTTGGATTTTATCATCCCCAGTAACTCCAGTGGGACCTTCTGCACTGTTTGAGTCTCATATATATGCAGACATGCAAGGCGTTCAGAAAAAGTGTCGTGGTACTTAGCATCTCTGAGGTCTTCTGAGACACTGATCTCTGTGGGTTTTTGAAATAATTCTGAATGTTTTTTTTCCACCTATCTCTTTCTGTCAGTAGATGTTTTCTCAGAAATGTAGCTTCTGATTCATGCCTGCATCATGCTCTTTGTCAACTGATGAGTCCCTTTGCTATGAGGAGGGAAAAGAAGCAGCATCGCACATCAGTCATCTTTCAGTTTACCACGGGCAAAATTTCCCCCATTTACTGGTCTGTCCCTTGCACTCCCCCTCTTCATTCAAGTTTCTCCTTTCCTAGTAAATATATTTTTTCAAACTTTTTGCCATTCTTAGAAGCGTGCTACCAGACAGTCCTTGCTATGTCAAGTCCTATAGCTGGATGCTGTTTTTTTTTTACATGTCTGTTAGAGATGTCGGAGTTAAATAATCTGCATTCTTCCTCAGTGTTTTCTCTGAAGTCTTCCTTAAAGCTAGTTACAAGACATCATTTTCCATGCTGTCCAAGGAAACGTACCTTCCTTCCACTTCTTTCTTTTGAGATGAACATGTTTTGCCATGCTGTGCAGTAGCTTTGGTACACATGTTAAAACAAACATCATGCTCCCTCATCTCTGTCCTTATTCACTGAAGGGTGATTATTTTTGGTGTCTTAAAACTGATGCATATTTTTTGTAATACCATCAAAATAATTAATAATCTTACCTCTTGGAATGATGGCTGTGCTCAAAATCTGAACCAGAGAGCTACTGCAAATGAAATGGGAGTTTGGCTAATGCTTTAGAAGGCTCCTTATTGCATGCTCCACCAGTAGATCCTGGAAATGCATAAAACACACGAACTACCAAATGCTTTTTGTCTCAGCCCCTGACCCGTTTCTCCTGTTATTCCTTAGATTGAAAACAACTTCATTTGTGTCCCACTGAGAGATGCACTGCAGGCAGCAGGGCTGCGTGCCATATCCTTCTGAAGTTTGTTAAAAAAAGAAAGGGCTTACGTTGAGACATGTTAAATCCATTACACCTACTAGGGACAAAGAAGGTGAATTTGATAGAATCAAGGCTACCTGCAGCAACCTTGATTGTTCTCTGCTTTTCATGTCAAAACTCCAGGCCCCTGGAATAGGAAATATGTTTTCCTATATTCTTGTGAAAAGCTGCTTATAGCAATGGAGCTTTGTATGATGGTCTCATTAAGAACAGTGAAGTTAGATCGTATGCAGTGCCACTTCCACAGTGTGTGTATGTAGAGCAAATGATAAAATACCTACTTCACATTGTAGGTAGTGCCTTTCAAACATAACTCCTTGTTTTACTGGTGACACACAGGTTAGTAACATCTGAAATTAGGAGTTATTTTTTCTTCCAAAATACTTTAATGATTAGGGGATTCTCTTGGAGAAAAAATGTATTTTAAACTATAAAAAATATATTTTAAACTGTAGTTTAACATGAGAAGTTGATTTGAACTGATATTAAAAGTTTTGGGTTTAAGCATGTCAAAATAAGCTGACATGTTTGTCAACTGCACTCTGTGTTTATTTTGTGGTTGAAAATTTTCACCCAACTTTACCCGTTGAAAATTTTCACCCACCTTTACCTGTAAGAGTTTAGTCACATTCTTCTACTTAATTCTTATGCAAATCTTCTTTTGTGGATTTGTTAGGATTTTTGGATACTTGGAAATCAGAACTAGAGCTGGGGTAAACAGTAAAGAGGAAGAAAAATTGAAAATCTCAACAATTTCTGAACAGCCTTTCAGTTCAGCCTTGCTGGCACAATTCTTGTTTGCTTTATTGTGAATGTTGGAAAACAAAATTTGTTTGAAGAACTATTTGGAGAAGCTTTTTGAACAGCTGTTCAACTATGTATGACCACATCAGAAAGAAAAAGCATATAATATATAGTTAAGGCTTCAGGATAAAGTTATCAGATAAAATGTAATTACTCAGGTCGGACGCTGGCCAACACGCAGAAGGTAGGGCTGCCGGCATGCTAGAGAAGTGACAGAGGTTTTATTGATATGTCAGCATAGGAACAAAGAAGCAGTATCTGCTAAAAGCTATAAACACAAATAGAGCAAATTCCGGTGAGTTGTGAAATAGTGAAAGAATCTGTTGCTTTCAGTGAAGCTGCTCTAAGTATCAGGATCCAAAGATGTGGCTTTTTATATAAAAAAGATGTTTCAAGAGGAAATGCTACTGCACTGTAATATAAACAGCTTTGTGATTAGTTTGTTGCTTGTTTCATTAAGATTAAAGCTGATGGTTTTCTTTCATCTTTGGTAAATTAGCTTGTACATGCTTTATATTTTGTGACAAATTAATATGATGAATGGTTATCAATAGAAAGCAGTAGTGCTGTTAGCCAGGCCTGGCTAGAAGTAATTGTTTTCTTTGTAACATAGTTTGCCCTCTATCATGTTTCTTAAAACTTAAGATTTAGTGTCACCCTGCTTTATAAAGTGTGAGCATGGCTCTCCAGATAATTCAAAGAAAAGGCTGCCTGTTGCACCATTCCCTCCACTCTAAACATAACTGCTCCTCTGTCCCAAACTCTGCATTCAGCGTATTCTCACTAATCTTTTTTATGATTGTTAGTGTGTCTTCTAAGTGCTATTTTACATCCGTAAGAAGAATACTGTGAACGGACAGATTTGAATTGAATTTATTTGAAACAGAGTCACAGTTAGGAACTTCCCAATGGAAACTTCTTTAGGCTGATTGAAAGATTTCAGCTAACCTCAGGCTTAACCTTCTTTACTGCAGTTATGCACCCAGTTCTGGCCACGATGGTACAAGGTGCTAGTCCTCCTCCTTTGGTCTGGGTTAGAAAGCGCAAATACAAGAAGTCTCCTGGGTCTTTGAGCTTGAACTGTGCTTCAACATTTGTTTAAAACTTTATGCGTAAGCCCTCCTAACTTTGTTCAGGCATTTTAGGCCTGCTTAATCATGGCTAAATTACAGGTACCTTTAAAGTATTTTGCTGGTTCTTGGTGTTAACTTGCAAATCCAAGGAATCTAGAAAGAACATCTCAGCCCCTTTTTTTTTTCCCCCTCAGCTTGTAGTATTTATTTTGTCACTGCTATGGCTGTAAAAAAAATTGTATGAGAGAAGGAATATACCTTTTTATTAACAATGCTTTTACCTCTCCTCTAAGGCCCAAGAGACTGCATCCTAACCCGTCAGCTGCTAGAGAGAGGCATAGTGTTTACACAGTACTTGATGCTGCGAAGTTGAAGATAGTTTGGGCTAAGATGTACGCAAAGAAGAAGGGCAAGTGCAGTGCAAGTTTCAGCAGGCTCATCACTGATAGCATTGCTCTCAGATCTGTCTGTTACTGCAGTGGCAACAAAGGAGAAAAAAATAACTTTCACTACTCTTAGAACAGAATATGCTGAATTTTAGATATCCCCCAAAGTTCTCTCAGGAAGAAAAGCCTTTGGAATTAGTTAACAGAACTTGCTGGCATCTTTTTTTGTGAGTGCTTCCCTGTGGGACCACTTCCCAATCCAGAGAAATGAGAACCTGATTCAAATTTCAGTGTAGCCAGAGAGTCTCTTTCATGGAAATCAATGGGCCTATCTCTAATCTAAAATGCTCAGTGGTTCTCCTGGGCGAAACCCTATGCAAGGTGTAATAAATGAGTTTTCTACCTAGAAGTGCATTTTCAGGAATTGCTGTAATCCTTCTTAAGTCTGATCCCTTCCAAAGGGGAAGTGTGTAAAGCTCCCCTTCCTTTGGGGGAGTGTAAAGAGGAGGAAATCTCTTCCTCTCTCAGTAACCAATTCTGGTTTGCATGGAGGTACTAACCCTCAAAATATCTGTGTCTTCCATGTTCTTCTATCCCTGAACCAGGACAAATATGTAAGAAGAGTTTTGCATGAATTTAAAAGCAAAAGACAGCACAAAAATGTTAACGTTAAGATCTACTTAAGGATTCTCTACGTAGGTACAGTTAAAAGCAAAGCAATATCCTAGAGGAGTTTCAGAACACACTGTGCTATGACAGGCGTAGCTTTATTCCCAGTTGGATAAGCAGCGATTTGAGATTGAAAGCTTTGTGTCTGCTGGAATTGCAGATCAGTTGGAAAAACTCAAACTACGTACTTCACAGTCATGTTTGAACATTACTCTTTAAAGTTGTATTATAAAGTAGGTTCATCTAGATAGAAGAATTCTTTAAGCTTGCTTTTTAATTTATATATCAAAATATTCAAAAATTAATGTGTTGCAGAGAAGTCCCAGATAAGCATTCAACGAAAAATCATACAGAATAATTAAAAAATGCAGACAGAGAATGTTTCTTAAGCATTCAAAACTTTCACAGGTGCCTTACCATGCAGTCCACTAGTCTATTTGTACTACCTTTTGGCTAAATTTTTCACTGTCTAATAAGAACTGCTTCTCTATGCAAACTTTCTGCTGGGTCAGGTATGTATGGCCCTTGCTTATGGGGAAACCTGGTTCAGTGAAGCAGCCAGGTACTTATCCAAATAGCTGCACGTTCCAAACTTTGCTTATCCAAACCTCTTCCAAGTAGTTCATGTGTGCAAAACTTAAGCTGGAAATCTTGTAATTATAGGCTTTCATGAAAGATTTCTTACTTCCTGCTTCTAGCTTGAGTGAATATGCTGCAGGAACAGCTGCTTTCACGGTAATTCAGTAATTCCATCTCTGCTTCCAAATGGAACTGAGAACATAAGGGGGTAAGAGAGACTGGGCTTCTGTGAAATGCTGAAATGAGTGATTTGATTCAGCTTGAGTTTTGCTAGCAGGTTTATGTCATTAAAAGACAGGAAAAAAAAAAAGAATCCTGTACACCTTGCAGAAATGAAAAGGATAGTAGAAAGGACTTACCTAGAGTAGTGCACATTGCATACTGCATGCAAGGTGAAAAACAGGAAATAATATTAAGTAGCTTAAGAAAAAGGTGTTCTTTAAGACCCTATTTTGCCTGGGGAAAAATAGAAGAATTGGGAGGAAGAGAGTTTCTTAACTAGAATGGGATATGTTCACTAGGTGGTCTGCCTGGCTTACCCACCTGGTATAGGTGTCAGAAATGTGTTATCTTCCACAAGATTTCATGGATCTTTGGTAGGACCTAGATGTGCAGATTCACGCTAATATTGAGGTCTGAAGTTCTGATTCATTAAGATAAAAAGCTGATTTAAAGTGACCAAGAAGCTACCTGATTAATATCAAGCAAGCTACCTACTGAATCCAGTATTCTGGTTTTCTGACTTGTAAGATGAGGTCTTTAAAATGTGATCATATGATGAAAGTGCATTGCTATTAAATCTTAATTACAATGAAGCAATGGAATTCAAATTAAACTTATAACCTCTAACTAGACATGCACTGCAAACTCATTTAATTTCCTAGTTGGGGTAGCAATAGAGTAGATACTCCCTTCCTCCACTACCAGCAATGTGCATCATTAAATACATACTTAGTTGCTGGTGAAATAGCCTAAAAGTTAAACTAAACTTGCCAATACTGGACTGGGGTTCTCAAAGTGGAAATGCAAAGAACTTTGTTTAGATGTTGTTCCCGTGACAGAATCCACAACGCAAACCTCACAGGACTGTCACTAATCTTTTTGTAGGTGCCCTGTAGCCAAAAATGTGCTGAGTTCCAGCCTTGCACACACTGGAGATATGAGAGATTATATGTTTGGAACGGGATCAAATGACTAGAAGGAGAAAGCATACTATACTTAGCCGCCTTGTCATACGACAGAAGAACGTTTTGCATGTGACCTTGTTAACAGCGTGAGTGAAGAGCAGCATGACAGAGTAGCGGCACAGCTACTGACGTTAAGGCCATAGCTGAGAATCTGTGTTTTAGCAGTGAGCTGCTTACCTTTTTCTTTTCCCCTTCCCATAGTCTTATCTAGGCTTAGTGACTTCAAATTTCATCCTGCTTCTAAATCAGAAGGAGGGGCGAAGGTGAGAAAATGTGAGGCGGCCAGAGCATCTGATCTGCTGGGCCGATTCTCCTCCACGCTAGGCCAGGGCATCGGTCTGTTACAGGATTTCCTTCTCACCGTCACTGTCTTGCCCTCCTTTCCTCTGAGCTGTCGCTTTTTCCCCCTTGACCTTTCCTGGCCCGTTCCCCAGCTGCCATGCAGTTAAGCATCTTTCCAAATTCCTGTGACCTGGCTGCCTATTTCACTGCAAATTACTTCCCTTCCCTTGCAGTTTGCACTCCCATCTTCGACTTCCCTGGCTCCCATACCTGTAGGCTTGTTAATATCAGAGAGTTAACATCCCCTACAAATACAGCTTTCACTGTCCTCTCTCTATAAATGGCTTGTAATTTTGCCTCGTAAATAGCTAGTGACTGACTCAAATTAACAGAGCTCTTTATTTATCCTCAGGAACCACCCAACGTCTTTTAGTTAGCATAAAAAAGAGCTGCTGGTACGACTGTGGCTGCACCAAGGCCCTTCATGCTACCAATCAGGAATGCTATAAATTGTATGTTTCAGATAGGACAGATATACTCTTTGCTGTAGGGGAACCTTTGTTCATATGGAAAGAATAGTTACCTAAACCTAATTTTCTGTGAAAATCTCATTATATATGGATCCTGAATGTTGCTACTACCAGAACCTTATGGCTTGCATGAGTCCACAGCTTCCTTAGATGAAGTGAAAAGTTTCTGGCAGTAGAAGCAAATTTGACTTTAATACTGTTGATTAAGAGCTCGGTTCTTGTTCCCAAGGAACATCTCCCCTTTCCACCCCGCAAAGACGGCCCCCAGCCTCTTGTATGCAAGCACAAGTAGGTAATGAAAGAGCAATACTTTGTACCTGGCCCACGCTGCTCTTACAGCTTGAGGCTGATACACAGCTCCTTCTCGAGCCAAATACAGAGGCAGAAGCAGAAGGAGCAGAGATTAAATAAGATGAAGCAGCATGACAGTGAAAAGACAAACGTGCACAAAATAAGAACAACAGATGGATATTTCTGTGGGGATGTTTTTGGTGTGTAGATGAAAGTAATCCATGGGAAATTAGAGCATTTGGAAGAATGTTTTAAAATCTTTTAAGAGGAGGTAATGGCACTTTAACCACACCGGACAGAGCAGAAAGCACAAGTATGCGTCACTGAAATGAGAGAAGAACAGCTTCCTAATCATTATTTATACAGTGCTGAGGACATAACAAATCTAAGTACCCCTTTTTACTTGAGGGATGTATAAATCAAAATTTTCTTTGAAAGCAATGTTATATATTGACCTCTCTGTAGGTTGCAGTCCTTGAGGACTTAATAAGAAAACATTTTGTTTTAAGGCTTAATAGGGATGAGGAGATGTTCATGGCCTTTTGGAGAGAGAGGAGAGCAGTTTGTTCTGATTTGACTGTATTCAACACAATTACAGAAACTTGCGTTTGTGAAAGGTGGCCAGTGTACCAAAGACAACAGCATACAAAAGCAGTGGAATTCTGCCCTTTGGTGAAAGAGTACAGTTTCCTAGGAGGGAAAAAATAAGGAAAAAAAGAAAAAAAAGGAAAATTTAGAACGGTCATCTCTGTTTCTTCTCTCCCTTTGTTATCAAACGTGAAATCTGCAGGCAGGGAGGTTACAATGGTACCAGCAAAGAGCTGGGCAAATATTTAATTCTGCCGTCTCTGTTTACAGGATCTTTCCACAAATCAAGAAAGGGAAAAATCGTGAAGGAAAAAAAAAAAAAAAAAAGAGTTGCCTGGCAGCTTCTGTTTTAGAGGTCAGACTGGTGTCATTTTCCTGCTTGCTTTTTTTGGGTGGAAAGACACACCTGAAAGCCACCTGAAAGCACAGCCAGCTATGAGAGGCAGGGAGTCAAGCTGGCTGAGCTGCGAGTTGGGATTATCCTAAATCATCCCCTGGCTCTGCAAATGAAACCTGGAAACTCCTCTTACCGCAAGAGCTGCCTTTCAAAGAGCAGTCCCTGCTTGGAAAGCCACCTGGCAAAGGCAGGGGAGGATGGCTGACGCCTGCAACTGCCTTTCCCTGCTAGTCTGCTGTGAGATGCAGAGCAGGGCAGGGAGCCGACTTTCTTCTCTCCTTTTTTTTTCCATTGAAGAAATGAAGGGGTTTACAGGAAAGGTGATAGTTTATTGGAGGGGGAGGGAGGCGGGGGGAGAACAGGAGGGTTGTGCAGAGGAAAGATTTTGTGTGTAACTTAATGACTTGTTGCGGAAGCCTGCTAGTCCTTGGAGCTCTCGGGTTCCAATGTGCAGCAGATCAGGAATGAGCTTGGTGTGTAAGCTGTCAGAGCGCGCCTCGAAACCACGCTGCGGGAGCATGAATGATGCATGAGCCACCCGGCAGCTGCTCGGGGCTGGCGGTGCTGACACGTCCCGGTGACGTGAGCGCCGGATCCGTGGTGGTCTGGGGGTGCCTGCTTGCTGTGCGGCACGGTGTTACGTTTCCTGCGCTGGGCGAAGACATGCAGATCGAAAGCAGACCTGCACCTCTGGCCCAAGATGCTCAACAGATCTAAAGTACAGTATATATAGTTGTGCAGGGCTAATCAGTCCCACAACTGTGGAATCAGAAGGAACAGTCTTCTTTCAAGGCAGATGCAGAGCCCTTTGCACAACAGTGTCCAGCAGCTTCGGGCAGCAGAGGTTTTGAGCGGCAGTGGCACTCTTCCAGGAGCTAATAAGAATTTGAAATGGAGCCCAAGCCTTAAATGCACTTTATTTAGGCTCAGAGTGGAAGCTTTTCTTACTGCTATACTTCAGCAAGAAAAAAACTTATAATCTTGTCTTCAAGTTTCTAGCTTTGAAACTGTATGGATTTAGAGAGCCTTCATGTTCGTTAACATAAAAGCTGAAGGCCAAACTCAGCTCTCATTATGGATTAATTTTAGCACCAGTGCTGATCTCCAGGACAGAGTTTATTCCTCCTGGGGGGCTGAGAACAAAGTTTGTCCCATAACGTCATATGAAGCTCATCTCTAAAGCCAGCCTGCAGAATGTGGTACAAATGCATAGCAGGTTTGGAAACCACTGCTATAGTTTCAAATTACTTCTCCGCAAGTTCATTAATTAGGATAAACTGGCTTATTTTGCATTAATGGGGGGCCAGGAGTATTTGCATGCTCTTCTAACATAATAGAGCTCTAGGAACAGTAACCTTCAGCAGAACAGCAGCAACATTTTAAACCAACATAGACTTTGAGTACCATCACTTCTGTCCAAAAAAAGACAGCTTTATATCTGAAGTGTGGTGGCAGCTTGGAATAATCTCCATTATTGAAAGCAGCGGTGTATTAGCAAGACAGGCTACCAGCACAGTTGTGGCAGGAGAACAAGACGGGAACCCGTATTTTGTAGCTGATTCAACTCAGAAAGTTGCCCAATATCTCAGACTGGCAAGTGAACCAGAAGGAAAATTTTTTTGCCATCTGACCCCATTTTGGCTATTTGACTATAAATGTTAAAGTAAAGCCAACGTTGTGGTTAAGAATTGCTCTGCTGAAGCTATGGTGCTTCCTTAGAAACACTTATTTTACTGATTTATAGCAGTAAAGTAAATAATAGTCTTTTTCTTTCCACATTCCTATTTCAAATTTCCACACAAGAAAGGGTGAAATGGCAATTGGCCAGAAAAGTTAAGATCTCAGGTAAAACAATACAAAAATCAGTCTTGACTTGTTGAGGGAATTAAATAGTTGTTATCCTCTGAAGTATGTATGTATTTACAGCACCTTTGGACTGTTGATGTGTAAATCATGATATTTCTAGAGATGCTTGTTATACTAGAAAATGAGTTCAGAAAAAGTGATCAAAGTTTAAGATAATGTTCCCTTCATGTTCATCCTCATGATAACTAAAATCTTTTTAAGTATGAATTTAAGAAAATTCTCACTCCCTTTGTCACTTCATCCAGTAAGGCCCACTCTACTCCCCTTCCTGCTAGCAAATGAATCACAGGGAGGAACAGAGTCTGCCAGAGTCCCTTGGAGTTTCATGAGGAGCTGAGGCATGAGGAGAAACTGGAAAAAAGGAGAAAAGACCAGGGACATTTTTGTGTCAGTGAGAAAGGATGGAGTTTTAGCATCATAGCATGTGGACCTTAAAGAAACAACAAAACAAGCAAACAAACATACAGACAAACTGTTTAAACTTCCAATCTTAGGCATGCTAGAAATAACTTATTGAGCAATAAAATATGCTTATTGAAGCTGGCTAGGGCGTGATCAGTTGTAAAGGATTACTGACAAAGGATGATTTTTTTTTTTTTTTCCTCTGCGGAGAAATTTAGGAATACAAAATGAAAGGCATGGTACAGTCACAGCCATTTGAAATGCACATATGTATAATATTCTTTTATACTCTTTAGCCTGTCTCTGACATGTTCATAAAACACCTCCAGAATTCTAGTGAAGAAGGAGAAATAAAATTTCAGCCTCTGCAGCTACCCATAATTTCACAGTCATTTATATACATGAATGTAGTTTGGGGTATTTTCTTAAACACTTTTTCTAGTTTGGTTACTGGGTTATTGTTTCTGAGGTGCTGATAAGTTGTGTAGTTGTGTCAGGCAAGACATTCTGATCAGTGAATATGTTTATTGGTAGTGTTATGGCTAAGGATAACTTCCGAAATAAATAGTAATCCCCATCCTTTATTATTTATGTTGTTGCAAAAGCTGATCATGGAGATTGCCCTCTTGTGCAACTTATTCCTATGCCCTCTTGCACTAGGCACTGGATAGTTCAAGAAAAAAAAAGATTGGTAGGTTCCAAAAACTGAAAAAATCATTTAAATAAACAAATGTAATCAATGGATGTGTTTTGAACTGTTCTCAAATAGCAACTATTATTTATAATACTAACACTTTACTCAGCAGTAAATAGTTGTAGAACTAGATTTTAAGGAAAGGCTGAAGGAAACCAAATTGCTCAACTGCCACAAATATCCTGCTCTGTTCCTGTAAGAGAACATAAACCAACATCTAATAAAAAAAAAAAAAAGAAAGTTTTATTAACTGTTGGAAGAATTATATCTATCAGCATTTCCTTGTAAAATTCAAGTGACTTAATTCCCAAACTTTCTTTCAAAAAAGGCATTTTTTCAGGCTCCTGGAAGTTGGCCACTAAATGTGTCTGTAACACATTAGGCACTGTTTTTCAAAACACCTTGTGGACTGCTAATTGGGGTTTGCATAATACCGCAAAATTGCAGGCATTCCTTTGAAATAAGTAGGAATGAAAACTGCTTTTCTAGGGTAAAAGAAAAATGATTTTTTTATTTCTAACAAAAAGCCGTAACAAAATCCCTTTGTTTGGATATGTAATAATTATTGTTTGTTTTGTTTTCTTTTCCTGAAGAAATTAGAATCATTTGAGGAAAAGTTTCTAAGCAGTTTTGAGTTACACGAGTTCAAGGGGACCTTGTACATACAGTACTACTGTGCAGGCCAAGAGGTAAACAATTATGAAATGCCTTTGAAATGCAGGGTTGGTGAGGCTTTTTGAGGTTATGTATTTTGTCACTGAACACAAAAGTAAGTTGTTGGGAGCAGGAGTGAATGATACTTTTTTATGCACAGATGTGCAAATGAAAATATTATGAAATTTAATAGTTCAGAGTGCAAAGGCTTAGTTACCTCATTTTAAGTCTATCTTACCGTTTTGGAACTGGAGGAATATTTATATGTGTTTGCATCTTTTTTTTTTAATTAGAGGAATACACTTGCCTAATCAAAATTTGGACTTAGTTATTCAGCTGAGGAGTTTATGTGCACCTCAAGCCTGTCCCTCTTTCAGGTCTGGGACTGTACTGGGTTTGGGCCTGAAGGTATTCACAAGATAGACTGGAATCAAAACATAGCTGGCATACAAAAAATTAGGCTTCGTTCCCTGCTTCTGTATTTCTAAATGGTGGATTAGTCTGATTTGGGAATCTTTTTAATGGCTTTGATTTTTCAGAATGTTAAGTCCAAGCAAGCTGGTTTGGGTTGTCCTGTAAGTGTCAAATGATTTAGCACAGTGGGACCCAGATGATGATTTCTATGACGGAAAAGCTGAATAAACCCGATTTCAGGGTGCGTGCTGCTGCAGAGCAGACGAGCGCTGAGCTTGAGCACAGCCTACTAGTGACAGCGCACCCCAAAAGCCGCTTGCTGTGAACCTCTGAGCTCTGTTTTGGACATCTACCAAGCAAACCACCCGATGTCTTTTCAGTAGTTCAGTTCTTTTCTTCTCCTTTGAACTTCACCTTGCTCTTTTGAACCTGGAAATGGCCAGGGTCTGCAGTGCCTGTGATTTCTTTTGGTTGTCTGCAAGCCGGGTTAATAATGTCTTTTGTTGACTGTGTGAGTGAGCCCGTCCCATCCAATTAGCTCTTCTTTCATTCCCAGAGCTCTGCAAGTGCCGCTGTAACATCTCATCATGCTCGGGGTGACGGCCCCAGCCTGCAAGCATGGAAACAGCATTTCCAAATCTGTTTCACCTCACTGCATGATTCTGTGCTGAACGAAATACATCAAGAGGAAGGCTTTTAGGCAAGCAGATGTGCTGGATGCCAATACAGCTGGAAACTTAAACAGTATTTACCAACAAGAACGGTCCTTGTTATACTTGGAAGCTCAGTACAGCCAGTAATCCTATTGCTTGGAGAACTGAAAGGTGCAGGAGAAAGGGGGACTTTTCTGAATGCAAGATTTGCCAGTACTTTTGTTTATACCTAATACATATTCACTTCTTAGACATAAGACATGGTATTCCAGACTTGTGCAAAGAAGACTTTAAATGAAAAGTACACATCCTTCATGTTAATCAATTACACAGGAATAGAGGGAGAAAATTGCCTTTTGTTATACTTGAACACAGAGGAGGAGGCGGCAAAGGCAGATTAGTGGGTTTTTGTACAGCAGTGCCTGTGCATGAAATAAACAACTTTTGACAAGAAAATTACAAAAAAAAAATGAAATCATCAGGAGAGAAAATCTGCTACTAAATGATAAGCATGAATTTGGTTTATTTACTCACCACTTTCCTTCTGCTTAAACAGATATATCTAGGTTCTCAACAGTTTTAATCAGCTATGAGCTGTTGGAAGAACTTTGTCACCTGCGCAGTTAATACAAATATTATTTGACTTGAATATTGCAGGGAAGGGGAGCTTAATCTGATAAATATCAAGAGTCGCTGGCTGTGAGTCTCCCCTGGCTGTCCCGTAGTGCACTGTAGCCTCCACCACACTGCTGAGGCTGTGACGTGAACTTCTTGCTCTGAAAGCGGTTAGCAGGGCTAAATAAATAAGGAGTGCCTTGTGCTGCACCTTTTAACTTTATACATCTTTCCCAGGAACAGAGGCAGAGGAACATAGGAAGTACAGGAAATCAGAACTGGAAAAACTTTCTACTGATGAGAGAAGAATTTCCTCCTTCCAAGTATAATTTTTGTCATTGAGCCACAGAACTTAAGAAAACAAAATAATAATAAATAGATGTCTGCTAGGTTTAGAGTTTGCCTTAGATTAAAAGCAATAGGAAGAAGAACAAAAAAGGCTCTACAGGAGAGCACAGCATGCGCTTGTCTCTCCCTTTGCAGCAGTGATGAGCCTATAATGAACTTCTCCACAGTGAACTCCTGCAAGGTGTAAAGGTGCAAGTCACAGAAAACATTCACATAACAAGGTCAGCTTTCCTTCCTTACAAGTCGGTCTAATTTTCTCTCTTCATGGTATGACAGTATAAAGAAAGAAATACCTAACAAAAACACTTGGAAGTTAAATTGCTTTTGTTCATTCATTTGTTTTTTCAACAGAAAAATTCAGAATTACTCAGAATTACATATGGTACAAATACGAGTGATAATAACTTGCTAGAGATAATATACCAATATACCAGCATGTTTAAAAACTACCATTTCTGTCAATTCACCTTAGAATTTCAAGAAAGTCAAGAAAAGTACAGAAATGTAATTGCTTGCTATATAAAGAGGTGCCTTTGCAAAGCTTATATTGAAATGCAGTTTTCTGTTCCAGATACAGTATTGTGATTCAGTGTGTCTCAGTTTAGACACATTTCTCAGATTTTGTGGGGAGACCCCCAAAACAGATAAACCACGCAATGCAGTGTCTTCTGAAGAAAGCTTTGTTCACTTTTTGTTTTTGCAGTGTTTTACATATTTCCCCTGTAGTTTCTGGGTTGGGACCACACTAGTTGAAATGTATAATTACACAAAAGCCTGCAAAGTAGTCCTACCTCAATATTATTTTGAGGATATGAAGGTTGTGGATCATACAAGTCCTGTTTGTGTGGTCTTTGGCTGGATTTGCACCAAAATAAGTGGTCTACCTTAACAGTCTGCCTTGCATATATGGAACAGTCATAGCCATAGATGTTAATCTGGGTGCTTGTAGAGAAACGTCTTAAAGGAGTTTTATTGCTGACCTGAAGATAGTAAGTTTGTTTAATTATATCAGAGTCCATTAAAATTCTTTACCTAAAAGCTATTGGAAGCAGAACAAAAATATATGAGAGGGCTTATTCTCTTCGTATTTCCAATCCAGCCAACATATGATTTAACTTTTTTGTAACTCGTTGCTGAGTCCAAAAATGTTGCCTTTCCATTAGCCTACTCCACCTAAAGGCAGGAAATTAAAGCAAAACCTTATCTCCACCAATGAAAACTATTCATTTAGTTAAGGAAACAGAACTCCACCTGTAGATGCAAATGCACTTACCATCATCTTGGTGATTGTAAGTATTCTTCAGTTAGCTGAGAAAAGTCATACTGCATCAAATCACACAGATTGCTGATATTTTTTTTTTCTCCAAATAACATTTCAGAGATTCTTTTCTCTCTCTCTCTCACTGCTGAGATTTCTCATTTTCTCTTGCTCACAGAGTTGGTGTGCCCGTGCAGGGAAGTAGGGATATTAGGTACCTTACAAGAGCGCCTGAGTTTTACACTTGTGTAGTTGGCCTGAATATGGAGTCAACAAAAGCCGTTACATTAACCTTCACTGGTTGCATATAACAATGATTTATAGATTTTAAGATTTAATACAGGCTGAAGTGTTCTTGGGTCGTACGTGGAAAATAGGTTTCTGTTAATTTTAAATTTTGAGATTTGGCTGTCTTGTACCCTTGGTACAGTTTAACTGATAGCCTTTAAATCAGGTTAGTTTTGGGTGAGATAGCATTTGAAAATACAAAAATACTTTATTGGATCCCTACCCAAATAAATAAGGTGACTCTAACAGAATTTTACAGATGTTATTCTAAATCGTGGTCCTTGTAGAGAATTTTATTCTTGGTCACTAGGGGTCAGTGATTCAGCTGCAAATTAAGATACTTGAAGGTACTCAAATTAGGTGTAAAAGTTTCTTATATCCAAGGTAAATCTCGTCAACTGGATAGTTCTACAGGTTCTACCAACTGGTATGACTTTGACTCTAATCTGTGCTTAGATTTGTAACTCACATGAAAATGCCTGCTTTCAAATGTGTAAAGTAGTGGGTCCTGTTACACTCCAGTGAGGTTACTTTCTGAAGATTCAATCTAGAGGCAGCTCAAGAACACTCAGTAGAGCCAGCAAAACTGTCTTTTGCCACTCTTGTTTTTGATTTGCTTTTGGAGCAGCAGAGCTCAGTATTTGGTCTGGGAAAAGATATTCACAAGAAGAAAGACTGGGAAAGGCTACTGGGTCTTGACTGTACCAAGGGAAGAAAGCTCTGGGAGAAGAGGATGAATATGTGTCTGGCAGAGCTCAGTGGGCTGTAGGGCCTGTGAATGGGGAATCTCACTCTGGGGCCAGTGCCAGGGCTGCATTGGATACAAAATACCAACCTAAATCTTGGCTTCTAAGTCCTTTCTTGTCCGAAGGCTTCGTCCATTTCTTGCACTACTGCAGTGAAAGCATCCAGGAGCTCTCATACTCACCCAAGACTGAAGAGGGACCCCAGCCCACCCACCTGCTCTACTGCTGGTCCCCAACGCCTCAGCATAAATGAACTGGGTGGAGGGAAGGCAAATGAAGCTCTTGATGCTTATTCCCATCCCTTCCCATTCCACCTACCAACGGAAACTTGCTTTTTCCCTTCCTCCATTCTTTTCCTGCCTGAATCCTGGTAGTGGGCTAACAGCAGATATAGGTAGAGCAGGGCTGCTAGCAGCAGCTTAGTCTGGAGGTGCCTCATGCCACATGTCCTATGCTACTGGAAGGCTTCTGAGGTTTGTCAAAATGTTCACCAAATAATTTTTGGCAAGTTTCACAGGATTTGGCGATTTGCTGTTTGGCCAATGTTCTTATCTTTCAAGTTGTGCAAATGACCTTCCTTTCCTTCCAGGTTTGATGATAAAAATAAGTTTAGGAGAAAGCAAAACAAAAAAACAAACTTCACTTAAATCCTTGTGAAGTAATTGTTAGCAATTAAAGCATCATTTTGATGTCTTTCCTAAATGCTTAAATGTGTAAACGTTAAACATGATTTTGGACTGTTTCCTAATTCAGGATGATATTCTTCTTTCATGTACTGAAACATCTCTATAGTGTTGGAGGGTTTTGTTTTTTCTGTTTGGGATTTTATGTTTGTTTGTTGTTCTAATCGGTAATGAATTATAGCTTAAAGCAGTTTTAGCCTTATACTTTTCTCTTGTGCTCCTTTTTCAACGTATTTTCATTGCTTACTGTGGTCATTAGGAACACACTGAAGGTAGCACATTTGATGCAGTCTGAAGGTTCCAGACCAACTGTTGCTTTAATTTAATTCGAAAAATTGCTGTTTGAAAGACTTCTCTTTTCAAGTAGTGTCCTACTCCTGATAGATTGTTATGGACAGCATGGAGCCATTAGGAGTGAATTGCTCCGTTCAGTCACAGCGTGGCCAAAAGGGATCACAACTGTTTTCTTTTAGCTCTCTGCATGTTCCAGACCTGCTGGGCAGTGCATTCCTTGGCGATCACGGAGAGCTTCGTTCCCCAGGTCCATAGAGTCCTCTATACTTCCTACTAATCTTGCTGAGAAGTTCACCCAATAATGTAAATGGCAGCAATTGTTTTCAGATGTGAAGTCTTGATTACAGAGAACTCAAACCATCTTATCCTTAGTTACTTTTTTAAAGAAAAGGAAATTTCTTCCCTAGTGATAATCAATAGGATTTATGTTTGGAAGCAAGATGGATTATTCAGAATGAAACCAGTTCTGCCCAGGGCACATTTCCTACAGATCTTTCTGCTTTGTAACTCACTTATGCTTTCATAGGTAGTTCCTGATTAGTCTTCAGTTAAGTGTAACTTGAAGATTGGCTGGTATTAAAAAAAAAGACAGGCAAGGTCTAAATTTGTTCTCAGGAACAATTTTAAAAGAAATAGTCCAGTTGCATCAGCCAGTACAATCTTCTTGACTTGTATCTTTTTCTAGTCTGTTCAATTTCCACATGCAGGGAGCATTATACATTTATACAGATTGTTTTCAGAAATATAATATTTCTGTTTAGGAGTCAGTACTGTTTTTAACTATACTTCTCAACAAGATGTGAGAAATTTACTGGTGTGCCTCCTATTATTTATAGAATCTATTTTGAGGTAGAACACAAAGCAATTTATGACATTTATTTCTAGCTGATTAACTCATGTTATAGTGGCTAGAATCACGTCTCAGTACATTGTAGTAATCATATATTTAGTGTGCTTGGTCTTCATGTCAAAAAGGGTTCCTTTTTTCAGATCTGTCTTAGAACTACCCTTTCAAATTGGGAGACACATTGCTATCAGATTAACGCTGAAACCCTTTCAGTGTTGTCCCACTTTCATTCTTCTAATGCTGATTAGCCAAGGAATTAAGGCTAGCATGTACTAACATATGCAGGCATAGAACTGCGGGAGATAGCGTGGGGGCCCTAGGGTTTCAGAAGACGCCCTTAAATTTGTTGCAAACACTGGCATAATCAGCTGTATGATTTGCTCCCACCACGAAGTTACAGCTACAGCCTGGGTTCTGTGACTCACTGAACTTAAGCCTATGCTGTGTAAGCTAGGCAGGCTCCTGGCAGGACACTTTTTCTGCACCTTTTCTCTTGCATGTGCACAGCCAGGATGTTTTTGTTCCATGTTGCTCTGCCAGCTCCCCGCTTCGCTCCGCTGGCTGCAGGGCTGGTGTGGGAGGCAGCCTGTGGCTCCAGCCCTTCTCCTTCTCCGGGCTTGCAGCTGGGAATTGGAGGCAACTCACAGCCTGTTCTCCGTCTGGCAGATTTCAGGCCTGCAAAGCTTAAAGCCAGTTTTGGCAGGTAATCGTGAAAAATGAGTTTTAAGAAAATAAAGTTCAGTTTTTTTGAAAGGCACAGAAACCTCATAAATTAAAAACATCACATTACTGACTTTCAAAGTGGAGTGACAGATTGTTCCACCCTGTCCTGCTGCCATTGTCAGATAGGAAAATTGAATTCTTTTACTTTTCACGATGACTTCTTAGGCGCAGAAAGAAATGTAAAGTCTTCTTAGCTAAAACTGATTAGTGTCAATTCTGTAAAGACAAGATATTTCAAAATTACTATCTCTTATCCTTCAGTTTTTTTTTCTTTCTCTTTAGCAGCCTGTTCTATAAGAACATGTTTATAGCAGGTACTCTTTCAAGCTGGGTCTGCTAAAAAGATTCAGAGAAAGAAAGCAGAGAAATTACCTTGACATTCAGTGACAGCTGTAATATCATGTAAATCATTACTAATGGAGAACAATTATGGAGTGCTCAGAGCCGGCTGTAATAGATTTTTCACACAAAGGAAGAAGGATGTTGGACCTACTCTATAACTGTGAAGAAGTAATTACATATCATCTTTCGTACCTAACAAATGAGATATTCTAAAGATGTTACACTAGGCTTGACACGCTCAAGAACACCATGTTCTAGACAGGGGGTGTTTTGTTTCTATGTGCATCTTTTAGAAGAGATCTTTGCAGCAGCATTTATGTGCAGGTGACATTTTGAGTGTGTGTATATTACTGATTTTATTTTGCGCAGTGGTTTGGTAAACTTTTACTGGGTATGGTGCAGCTGTTTAGGATCCATACTACATAGGATCCATATACTGATCGCAGGTTGTTATCTTGCCTTAGGCAATGTGAAAGGTTTTTATCAAATTAATTTCTGTTCTACTTATCAGGGTTACCTCATCAGGAGGTATCTGCTATAGAGGAAGGCTTCCTGTTTCCAGAGTAGTATTCATCATGAAATGAGATAAGGCTTGAGAAGGTTCCATGAAGTTTAGTAATCTGAAGTTGAGAACTTTAGTGAGATATCATTATCCATAACTTATGAAGATAGAATACATGTTACTTGAATGCTTTAAGGACATAATGCTGTTTGCTTCTGGCTATTCTGTTAATCTTCACCTCATTTTCAGTTCTCTGCTTCAATACTTCCCTTAGTTCTGGATGGTTTATTGGTAATGCCATTTGTCTGCTGCCTCCTTCTTGGCAATTATGAAAAATTACTGTAGCACAGGGTGCATTGACCTGTCAGCTAGAAATCTTCAATTGTACATGCAATTAGACTCAACTGTTGTTGCTTCCAAGTGGAAAAAAAGGAAGTAGCCCCAGCTCATGGTGTTTATTCTGCCTGCTTGTGGATTGGACCTAAGAAGCAGGAGCCACCCCTCCACTGGGCTGTGTTAGAAGAGTCTCAACACTTGGATCAGCGCTTTGATAACGGCACTAACCTACCTTGTGTTTACTAGTTTTGCTATTGGATAGTTCACGTGTATTACCATGTCGAGGTTTTAGAACATATAATTTTAAAAAAGGGAAAAAGATCATATATACTCTGAAACGGTTGCGTTCTAAAGATATTTTAATATTTGGGAAACTTTGAGGCTCAAAATATAGTGTAATGCCTTGCTATGGCATGCTATCTGAAAGATGCCAAGTACCCAAGGGATCTAAGAATGTTTTATTTTTCAAGCTCTTGTAAATGATGGGCATAAATCTGCCAGTTACAAATTATTGTTTTGATATCATGCAATTGAGATGATGGAAGAAACTTTTTCTGTAAGATCTGAATTGTTTTTGCAAGCATATGTAGTGAATTTAAGTAGGTGTGTTGATTAATCATTTCTTTAAACTTTGTTCCTCTGTTGATCTTCCTTGGTCTTTAGAGACCTCTAGATGAGAAATGTCCAGGATATATATAAACAGGATATATGCATACTATATAGGAAGTTACAGTTTGCCTGTGCCTCTAGTAAGGTGCAAGAGTCTATGTAGAAGCTATTATAAAATCAAAATATAAATAAAAAAAGAACAATTAGGGAGCAGCGGGACTGAGATGTGGCCACCAGCCGTGCACCTGCAGTTTGGGGTCAAATGCATCATGGAGCCAAAAAAAAGTCTTTATTGGCTTAGAGAACATGAATCTAAATTGTGGTGTGAAGTATGTCCCAAAAACTAGCAATTGAAGTGCTTCAAGAATGATCGTGTAGATGAGATAATAGGATTTTAATAGCAGCCAAATTCTTGTCATGAACTTGGCAGCCTAATAATTCAACAGCACTGAGCCAAGGTTAATGCTTAAGCAAGATTTCTTACAGTCTATCTGGCCTACCCCATTTCTAATATAGCTGGATTGATATTAAAGGGATCATTTTCAGTGCTTTCTGAACCCAGAAAGCACAGGAAAGTACCAAGAGACAAACAAACAAACAAAAGAATAGTGGGGGAAGATAAAAGGGATTTTTTTTTGAAGCAGGAAATGGCTGCAACAAGTTGCAAGAGCAAGTGGCTGCCCTAAAACTCCTCTGGGTGAGGTAGCCTATGGTGCTGCGCCTTGGTGCAGGTAACTTCATACCTGGGCTTCTTGCGTGTAGGTCTCCATAGCAGGGGACCTATCTGAAAAACAGTTTGCCCAGGAGAAATTCACAGGGAGAACTTTAACATGCCGCAACTGGTGTTTATAGAGTTAAAGATGTTGTTCTACTTCCTGCCAAAGCAAAGAAGGAAAACTGGCATTGCTATCAGAGATAGTCTTGATCGGTTAGTCTCAGAAATGAGCTCTCTTGAAATCCTCAGCAGAGATGTGTCTTGATAGGATTAAAGCTGATGTAAAAATAGTGATTAGTAGAGTCAGTGGCCTAGAGAATTTGGATAAACACCTAAAATGGGAATTAAACTTTCAGAGAAAAAACGGGAACTGTAAAAATCCATGAAAGAAAAAATAAAACAGCATCTCCTGTCTCCCAAAGTAGAGACAGGAGATGCTGTTAAATGTTTAAAGCAAGTCATCTTTTCCTGCCCCAAAGTAGGAACAAATGTAGTAGTAAAGAACCACGTAAAGCTGGCTGTACCTCTGCCGTCCTCTCCTGTTAGCCCAGATCGGTATCATGATTGACTTGACCATGCCTGGAAATCAGCAGGCTCGAGCAGGTGGAGGGTCCTTCAGAGAGAGATCTCTCGTCCAGCCGCCTGCTCCCAAGCAGGGTCAGCTGTGAGCTCAGGCTGGGTCCTTCAGGGCTTTACTCAGTCTGGTCTTGGAAGCCTCCGAGGTCGGAGACCTGCCCTAGCCGACTTCCCGTGCTTGAGTCGTGCTGTTTTTAATCAAGCAAATTTGAAAGAGGAGTAAAGTCTTCTGTGGGGTGGCATAAGTATGTTTCAGGCCCTGTCCTAGGCTACTTTAATTCAAAAAAAAAACACACAAATCACCTGAAAAAAAAAAAGAAAAAGAAAACTAGTATCTGTTCTAAAGCAACAAATATGGCATACAGGATCTGATAGAGGAACTGCAAGCTATTTTTTAAGCCTTTAAAAGCATTAGAAGTCTGGGAAGCAGAGTGGAGAACTTTAGTAGTGTAATGGTTTTGAAAACATGGGCAATAGTGATGGAAGGTGGAAAATGTGAATGGGAGAGCATCACAGAAGAAACTTTGGGGTATGGGGCTATAAAGACAACAAGAAAGGAAGAGGTAGAATGGGGAAAGCCTGAAATACAGCACCAAAAAACTATATTTCTCCTCTTTGCACAGGGGAAAGTCTCTGGCATGTTTCTAGTCTCCCAAAGTGGTCCAAAACTATTTGAAAAGGCCACCACTAAACCTATTTCTGTCACCAAGTTAGGGTGTTTCCACATATTGGGAGAAGCAGGAAAAAAAAATAAAATAATCTAGGTGGATGGAAAATGCAGTGAAATGGGTAATGCAGGCAGCATTACAATGCAGNGGAAAGCCTGAAATACAGCACCAAAAAACTATATTTCTCCTCTTTGCACAGGGGAAAGTCTCTGGCATGTTTCTAGTCTCCCAAAGTGGTCCAAAACTATTTGAAAAGGCCACCACTAAACCTATTTCTGTCACCAAGTTAGGGTGTTTCCACATATTGGGAGAAGCAGGAAAAAAAAATAAAATAATCTAGGTGGATGGAAAACGCAGTGAAATGGGTAATGCAGGCAGCTCTGGCGGGGACTGCCTTACTACAGTACATTTTAAGGCTAAAACATAAGGTGGGGGTGCAAAAAAAATAAGACTTTATTAAAGAAACTGGAAAAGTAACTTTGGTGGTGACTGCTTTTTACTTTAGAGAGATAAAAGCAGTTTTCATCAATGAACCTCCGCTTATTGTTGTTGATATTCAGCAAGTTATTTTAATTCTGGCAGGCTTTAGGCTGAGGGGGATGGAAATATGTCCTGAAGACAGAGAGAATAGAATGGTAGAGGCTTAGAAAGCTACAGTGGAAAAGTTCACCAAACAAAAATGATTCCAGTAAGTATTAAAGGGATGAAAACCCTGTCAAAAGGTTTTTCTTTTTTTTTTTTAATTTTTGTATGAAACAGATATACGTATATATTACTGTGCCATTACAAGAAATGCATTTCTTATAAGAGTGGTCTGAGAAAGGTCTCGGAACAAGGTAAGGACTGCTGCTATGTGTAGTCTACTGCACCCTGAATCTGGGGAAAATACTTTCCCCAAAATCCGGGTGGTGGAGACTGTAGGCAGGTTATGAGTCTAGCCCTTGGTGGATCAGGATGACAGATAACTGCAAAAGCAGCAAACAGAAAATTTGGCAAACTCATAAAAAGGCTTGTTTGATCAGTGTTCTCCAGGGGAGTCCTTCTTCCTGGAAGAAAACAAATTATTTGTAATTTAGCCTAAAGAAAAGGACATTCATAGAAGCTGTCAATTTTTGCCTTCCTCCACCCCTCCACTGACAGACTTATAACATGCCAGTTAGGTATGTATACCAGATCAATAATTATTCTCTGAAGGGAGACAAACTTCAGATAGTAATAAAAGAGTTTCAGTATGATCTTTATGGGACAGAACAATTACGGGTAGGTTATTTGGTGGTCTCTCAACAACAACAACAACAAAAAGCCTTGGACACATAGAGTACATGTGTAGTAATACTGCATTTAGAAAAATGTGGCCTTGGAGGTAAGTCCAGATCCTCCACTTCTGCTGTCTATAAGGATTTTGAGGCTTTTGAACGAAGAAATGGAACTTCTTTAAACTAATTTATTATGTGGCAGGGGTCTCCATGGTGTTTAGCACTGGAACATCTGTCCACAGCAATTAAGCAGGAACTTCCAAACTAAAGGACCAGTCACAGATGGAGCAAGTGGTTTGCCAAATAAATGATGTAGAGCTGCTTATACAAACCCACTTTTCCTCTTAAAAGTAATAAAATACCAAGCACATATAGCTGGTACAGTTTTCGGATATATGGCTAGTTTTGATAAATCTGAAATGTTAAGTGTGCGCTATTTTGGAAAAAGAGGATGAAACTTTAAATTTATTAAGCAGGTACTAATGGAGCAGAAAAAGATCGAGGCCACACTGAAAGTTTATTTTATTGTCTAAATTAATAAAAACCTTTTCAGAACTGGTAGAAATGAAGCTTTCTTGGATGTGCTGATTATTTTTTAGTAAAATGAACATATTCTTACAATTTATCTTATTTATTACTTTTATTAAGATTAGAGAATTAGGATTGTTAAATAATTTCTCCCAAGTATTTATCAAACCTGTAAACTCCCTTGGCTAGACAATATATGGCCCAAAAGTAGTGCAATACTAAATTTTCTCAAGATATTTGAAGATATCCTATGAAGTATGTAATGTCAGTATTTACTGGAAAATTCTCTTGATTTGAGAAAGCTAGAATCTATTTGATTTCAACAGAAAATGTGACAAAGTTTAGCAATTAAAACATCGGAAAAAATAGGGAAAGAATTTTGAACTAAACAATGGAAAAGATGTAAAAGACTCCATGCTGCATATAGTCCACATATAAAGAAAACATTTGTACTCTATGGCTACTTCCTCTCTTTGTGATGAATCATATTATCCAGGGACAGTAAGTATAGTTACAGGGGTTGTTGGGAGAGGAGATTTCCCCTTCAGTGCCTAGAATGACATCTGTAATACTCTGATTTAGTTAACTGTACCTCTGTTCTCTCTGAGAAGCTCACTTTATATGGAAAAAAAATCTGATGGCCTGCATTTTATAACAGCTGGGCAAGGTATTGCTCAAACTGGTAGTTTGTTCCCCTACCAAAACTTGCAGGGTGCTAAAACACAGTTCAGTTTTTCAATCACCAACATTTTTTTTAAAGAAACTTACAGTCTCTTATGGATATCTATTCTTGAATTATTCTTGACTTATCTAAAGAACAAATATTCTGTATCCAGAATGTTCTGAATACTAATAAATATTGTTGTATAGTAGAGTGTTTTTCTTTTGTATGCATACCAATACATATTGATGGTAGATGCAAGGTTACCATTCTTATTAAGTTATACTTTTTTTTTATCTTATAAAGCCAATAATAACCTCAACCTAATGCAATTTCTGTCTGTTTTACTCAAGACTCAAGGTTTCTACCTGACAATAAAAAGGCAAGTAAAGTGAATTTTGAATCTCTTCTTTTGAATCTAGCGTCTTGTTCTCTGCTGAATCGTCCTTGCTGCCTGGCATGGCTGACTTGGGGAATATACAGTGTCACGGCTTATTTTGGGATGAGCAAGTTCTGTGACTTGAGGACCTGAGGTCTTGAATACATTAAATTGCAAGTTGCAAGTTGTGAACTCCAACTCAGTTTCTCATCTGAGATGCTAAGACTACTCAGTAATATGCAAATAGAGTAATATGTCTTTATAATTCTTGTGGGATCTTGATTACCCCATCTTTTTTTTCTCCTAACAGTTGGATTTTTTTTTATTGACCCCAGTGGCTCCTTGAACTCCACAGAATCTGAATCTGGGTGGAGTCACTTGATCATTTTCTAATAAAAGGAAAGATCTGACCTTCTGTCACTGTCCCAAGACATGGGTGAGCGCTAGTTCCCTACTCGTTCAGTGGCAAGGCCATGGTAACCCTTCCCTTACCCTTTTTTTGGGGGTCAGTCCCAGTGATGGTGTCAATTACGGAACCACTGAGACAGGAAAGTGAGATAAAAGAGCAGTGGGAAGGGGACTGACTGCCTTCAGAGCCCCATTTCATTTTCCAGAGTGACTGGTTCTTTCCCTCCTCCCTTCCCACCAAAGGAAAATCAACTCAGGAATACGAGTTTTGTCTTTTCAGGAAAAAAAAAAAAAAGAGGACAGTGTAAGTCCTTTGTTGGAGCTACTTGGTAGCCAGGCCACTTGGGAAAAGATTACGTTCAGGACAAGGAGATTGACCTCATCTTTCTCCACATCATATCCTCTGTTTTATGTGAACTTGTAATCCAAAAGGCTGTGGGAATGGTGTTCCCAGAGGACTGCTTTTAAAAAAGCTGTCCTATCATTTCTAGATGGCCTTTTTTGAAGTTCTTTCCATCTTTATGACTGTTCAACTGTCTCTGTAGATGTGGGCCCTGTTCTTTTGCTCTGGAGCTTAAGCTGTCCTCCAACTGTATGCTATACAAGGAAAAGGATTCATAGCTCATAATTATGATAAAAGACATATTTCCATCAAATTTTGAACCAGTACTTGATATCTGAGTTCTAGGAAAAAAGTAATGATAATTTGCTGAGCTTTGTTTTATAAAAATGGGAGAACAGGAAATGTTTCACACACTAGTAACAAGTCTCCAGTGTGAGCTCACAGCTGTGTTGCACTTGCCACACAAAGAACCTGGTGTTAGAAGTTATTTATGTGTCTCTGTAATAACGTCTTTGTACTGGGATGGATCCAGCTATGTTCCGAAGGGAGAATTGCTTAGCCATCAGGTTTGGGGGAGGAATAAAGTAGAAAGCTTAGTTTAAGGAGGAGAGAATATGCATCTTCCATTAGGATTGTAGGCACATCTCTATTTATTGGTAAAATTTTGTTCATTGTTTTTCTCTGTATAGTTGACATGATGCCTGCATTTGAATATCTGTGAGGACAGTGCACGTTATCTTGCTACACCTACATGGGAACTAACAGAGAATAGCATTTTGCCTGTCTTGTATTAGAATCTGGTCCAAAACATTAGCCAGTGTTACAACCGTAGATAGAATTTTATGACATTCTACTGTAATGTGATAATGATGAGCTGATTCTTACAAATCTTCTTGAACTCTTCCTTCAGTGTAGAACCAAATTAAAATTTAACTTTTGTGAAATTTTCAAGTGTTTAGAAAAGTGTTTCACTGATTTCATGAGACCTAGCCAAATACTCGGGGAGAAAAATTTCTTGTGAGATTTCCAACAAAGAGTTTCTGATTGTTTTTTTTTTTTGTAATAAATTAAAAATCTAATTTGCAGAACATTTTAATTATTTATCATTTGTAAGTAGAGTCTCACTAGTTAAGCTTATTTTTCACACAGCTCTTGAAATTTCTTTGGAAAGTGTTAGCTATTCTGTCTATTAAGATAGAGCTTAGGAAAAATACCACTGTTTTCTGCATGTTAGTTTACAACACATTCAGTGTTTATTCCAGCTGAGCTGTTTTGAAGAAAAGTCAATAATCTCACTGCTTGTTTCCCTATTATGTCTTGCAATTATGTCTAGAACAAAAAATGAAAACCTAAAAAAGATAAATTCTCTGCTTAGTCTGATTTGCCCAAGACTATGATGAGTTGAGAAATACCTTTTTATATGCCTCCATGCAACATATTAAAAACAGCTTTGCCAGAGTCATACTCAATTGGAATTTACAAGGGTTTGTGAAAAGCAAAGACTGAAGCAACTGTCTTGCTCTTTCTCCTTTGCGAACTACTGTTTGAGGAGGAGCCTTGAAAGCTGTATTGTTCAGAAAAGGATCTCTTCAATGAATATCTAAAATGGAGCTCTTGGGTTGCTAGGATGTAATTTAAAGGTAAATTTTGAGACAAAACAAAATTAAAATATTGTTTGTGCACTTTATGGTTTCTTAGACAGTTATAAAAATACCTCAGCATTTTTTTACCTCCACCCCCAAAAATCTGCTGGCTTGTTGTATTAGAAATATTGCATTGCAGTGTCCTCCTTTTTTTATGAAAGACTTTAGCAATTATTTGAATTCCCAAGGAATGTGTTAAAATGTAGCAGACAAAAGCCGAGGCTTCTGTTTTCAGACCCAGATGTGGAGAAGGGCAGTGTTGCAGCATAGGCTATCAAAGACCAAATGCGACATTTCTAATATAAATGTGTTTAAAATATTCATCATAATTTTGGCTTCGGTTTGTTTCTTTGTTTGCTTTTTCTATACTAAAAAAAGGCAGAAAAGACATCAGGCTTTTTGTTAGCTTCAAATAAAAACTAATGTAGATAGCACAATTAAATATGTTTTCCAGCAGCACTTCTTAAATGACGGAGTAATTGGAAGGCATTAAAGAGAGTTCTTACGAAGATGCTTAGTTTTGTAAGGAGAAGGGCATGATCCTGGCAGCGCTCCCGTTTCCGTCGCCTTGCTCTGCTCGTGCAGAGCGCGGGGTGCTGGTGCACGTCTCCCTTCTTGGCACCGATGCAATAGATAAGCTTTGGCAGCCTCCGCATCAGCGGTGAACCCAGACCGCAGTCCTGGCTTCTCAGGGTAGCTCCAGGTTCATGGTTTATGTCTCCAGAGCTTTGAGTTAGGCCACAGAGTAAATTAAGTAACATATTAGTAATACATTTTGCAATGTTGTTTCATGTTCCTGTACCTTTGTAGTGGTTTGAAAGATTATTAAGCAGACATTTGTCGATGAAAAGCTGAGCGTTGAGTTGTTTACCCTCTGAAAGCCGTTTTTTTCCCCCTCTTTTTGCAGAAGGACATAGAGTGGGCAAGGACAAAGGAGAATACTCCCACTCCTGCTCTGACCTTCCTCCTCAGAGAAGAGCCCAGCGCAGACCATTTCTCTTTCCAGGGCAAACCAGGGCTCTCCCTTCAGGCAGGGCTGCTCTCCCCTCCCAGAGGCTGGTGTTCAGTGCAGATGCCTTACATGACATCGTTATTCCTACCTACAGGGCATATGTGATATCTGAATTAGATGTACAGAATTACAGGGTGCTGGGAAGGAAACCGTGATGCAAAGAATCATTGGAAAGGACAGTGAGCTATGTTTAATTCTCTCTCCATTCCTTGGTAGTTTCTGTTTCTTTTCGATATTAAGGTTTTGTGGTTTCTGGAATTAGGAGCGAGGGCAGAAAGCAGTGGTCCTGAGGAGAAGCCAGTCAGAGGCCACCTGGCAGCAGCGTGCACATCTGGTGGACCCAGCCAGGCCGGTGGCGCTGGGGACGGCTCTTGGGGAGGCAGCTGGTAATAACGCCGCCTGGCATCACAGGGTCCAGCCATGGCAAACAGAGGGAAGCACAGAACAGGAGTTTTCGGGAAATCAGATGTTTTTGCCAATGGCGAGCACCTAATTAGGTTTGTTTATTGACAGTATTCTCATTAAAAAAATATGTAGCTAATCACTTTTGCTTGAACCAGCATTCACCTCTTATGAATGTGCATTGAATAAAGAATAAAAAACAGAAAGGTAAACTGCTATGTAATTGTCCTTTAGACAGTAAATATTTGATGTAATTAAACATGATAGTGAATGAGGCATGGGGGGTATGTTCATGTATCTGAGTATACATACTGAGATTGAACAAGCTCCTCAACTTGTGGTACCCCTCACAGAAACTTTTCTAAAGTTTTACATTTGAAATTCATGTGTGTATAGCATGAGACAGATCAGCAGTCTCTTTAGTCTGGTGTTATTTTTCCAATTCTGAAAAATACAGTCTGATTCAGAGAGCTTTTAAGAAATGCGAGAGGGGGCTAACACAGAATATCCTGGTCACAGAGGTTTTTGAAGTTCCTCAAAGCTCCACAAGACACAAAGCAGGTCAGTACTGAAGACAGCTGAAATATTTTAACGACCTGGTGTTTTTTATTGAAAGATGGCCTTGTAAAATTCTTTTTTCTTAAATGTTAATATACCTAACAAATATACCTAATATACCTAATCAAAATATTTATTAAAACAGTTATTGATTTTCATTTATTAAAAATGCAATTTTCAATATAAACTTTTTTATTGAAATTCATATTAAAATGTGGTTTAATATGACTTTGATTAGCATAATATGTTCACATTCATTCAGGCTGATATAGGTTTATATAGGTTTATATATACAGGTGCATACTCTATTCTTTATTTTTGTCTGGGATATTTTGAAAAACAAAGCAGTGAAAGAGTTAGCTCTAGTTTCTCGTAAAATATTGGGAGTGAAAAAATACTGAGAGTACCAAAAAGACAGAATCTAATCTTATCAGCAAACAAATACTTTAATGAAGAGTTTTAGAAATAGTTCGTGGTAGCCTATCCAAATTGCCTTTTCATAGCAGATAACTTCAAGATTATCCAGGCTAAAAACAGATTTTTTTTTTTTTTACAAGAGAGAAGATATTTGTTAAAATCTAGCCAGATTTGGTCTTTAAATTTGTAGATTTGTGGTGGGGAGAGCTTGAAGATCCATCCCACTGCCCATAAGTTGCACATGTTGTTTGGGAAGTATAGTGCAAAAAGCAAGAGAATAGAAGCACTTCCCATTTCCCAGGCTGCAGAACAGTCAGGCTTTGTTTCCACTTCATGCAGCTTTATTTCTGCATCTAGCATCAAAATAAAACATTCCACTCCAAACATTTATATTATCTGCATATGTCATTTTTATTTGTTTTCTAAACAGAAGAACATTCTTTGAGAAAAAAAGTATTTTACCAAAATGATATTTTTGGCAGAAAAATATTGCATGATAAAGTGTTGGCTAGCTTAAGCAATACTTACCCTGAATAAGCAATTAGTTCTAAGGGTACCTGTGCCTATTTTAACAGTTCTCTTGCCTTCTTATTGCTCAATAATTCACTGAGTTATGGAGGTATTTATGTGCTCTGTAGAGAAAGTAAAACTGATTAAAACAATAAAAGATTTTTCCCAGCTTTTGGCTCCAGCTACTGCTTTTGCATACAAAACACAATTTATTACGGTGTATGGGTTGAGTTGAAGAACCTCTGAAGCAGTTGGCTCCTGCTGTCCCTTGCACAGGATCACACTCTTCCCGGCAGCAAAGCCCCAGGCAGTGAGTGAAGTTTTCTCCTGCAAGATGTTACAGGCAGCTTGGCCCAAGTCGGAGCCGGCGCTTTGCACTTCCTCCTCCTCCTCCTCTTCCTCCTCCTCCCTGCCCGGTTACTGCTCTCTCCCAGCCAGGAGGGCTCCCGGGGCTGCCCTGTCAGGTCAGGAGGAGGCCGTGGCTGCTGCTTCCTCATGCCGTGATGTGGGATACTGAAACCTCGGGAATGCCGGAGTGACTAGAGGGAACTGATGGAGCTGTGAGTCAAAAGGAACGGGAGGAGGAAAGGTCACACGGGAGATAAGAAAAACTAGCGCAAAGGGGAGATGGGAGTGAGGGGAGAAAGGACGAGCATGTGGTTGATGCACAAGACCAAGACTCTTTTACTTTATTGGATCTCACTGAATTAGCTGTAAAGTCAACTCTGTGTTGATGCATCTTGAAGGTTTGTGCTGATGCACCTCCAAGAGGTGTGTAAGCACCTGAGAGCCTTCAGAGAGAAGTGTTAGACACAGGGAACAGGCTGAGCCGGAGGAGACGGATCCTTCTCTTGCGTGAGGAGAACGTAGCAGCCATGCACTTCTGGTAGAAAATGAAGTGTTCCACAAACAAAACCACCATTGTGTAAAAACTGTTAACAGGCAGAGATTAGGTTTTGGCTGAGTGGTTACAGAAGCACAGAGATGGGTAGAAATAATGGTAATTGTGAGGTTGCTCCTGGCAGTTCTGAATGCCTGTTAGCTTCGCTGCAGACAGAAGGTGTAGGAATCTCACGAGCAAAGCTGCGGAAATAGTCTTTTCACTGGTGAAAGCAAACTTGGGGTTGATGGCATGAGGGGAAACCTCTGAATTTATTTTCTTTGAATACTGACTTAACCATTGTTACTATGGAAAACAAATATAATTGATGCTTGTATTACAGTTATGTAGAAACAGTGAGCAGAACTGCAGTGCTGGTACTAGGTACCCCACAGCCACTAAGGCCTTGGTGTAAGGGAGCTTATGGTCTACAGAGGACAGACAAAACAGAGAAGTGAAAAACTGAGGCATGGAAATGAAGAGATGAGCCCAGAGCTTACCACGACCATTCAGTGCTTCCATTTCAGTAGGGCCCTCTCTTTGGCTCTCAGAAATAAAACTGTTAATTTCTGATTATTGAACTTCTCTCAAATGCAAGTTCAGTTTTTCTGTTCCACTTGAAATTATAAGAGTTTCACTATTAACATTTATATCATGATATCAATTATCATTTGATGTAAATAAAATATATGTAATATATAAAATTGGCTATGTTAGATGCGTATTGCAGTATTGTACTTAAAATTTCTGTTTGACTATATAATATTATCAGAACGGATAATGAGAATGACCATCAACCCAAAATAAAATGCATATACTTGCAAATAATTGTTCCCGAAGAACCTGTGAAATAAAAATTCAGTAAAAATTCAGTAAAAATTCCAATAACAATGCACATAAAATTTTCCTGTAATAAATATAATACATAGGTGAGAAATGTGAATGAGAAATAGTAAAGCAAACGTGAACAAAAGTTCAACAATTATTATCTCAGCTTGCTGCAGAACAGAACCTACTCCTCAACTTTCAAACGCTCATTGGTCCAGTTCTGTTCTCATAGTGGAATAATTTAAAGCACTGATAATGTTCAGATCAGAAATCCACATAATAGAATCATCTGTAGTAGCGTGAGACAGTTTCCTTTAGAAGTTGCAAAGGATGGGCAAGGGCAAAGAGATCTCTGAAAGTGCAGCCACACCTAGAATTTCATGACAGTTAAGAAAACAATTTATAGTCTGGACGGCCTAAGGTCTGGCGGTAATGATTAGTGAAGAAAATCGTATCTTTGGGTAATTTGTAAAAAAAAGTATCTTGGCCTAATGCGTGAAGTATATAGAGGAACTCTGGAACTCTGGATGTGGTTTTGTAATTGGTCTTGAGCAAAATAAGCATTCTTTGTGCTCTTTCACTTATGTAAAATGGAATTTATTATATCAAACAACGTATTTCGAAAAATATGTGGATTGGAAGTGTACAAGTCTATAGAAATTGTTGTTAATTACATGTTTATTTTAGTAGTGGGAAGTCTGGCAGAAGACTAGATTTTAAGAACAATTTTAAGTAATTAATAATGTATTCTTTCGTTGTTATAATTTATTTGGGAGAGGGATGGAAGGAATATGACACTAAGACTTCAAAGTTACCATGGTAATGCAGCCTACTACCTGTTGCTAGGAGCACACTATATAGCTGTTGTTAGGACATTTATGACAGCTTTTATCATTTCAGGCTGTATCCTTTAGTTTTTAGCACATTATTTTAGATTTAATTTCATAGGTGAGAGAACTAGCAATTTTCGTTGCTTCCCAGCAGGGCTGCAGAGCAATAGCAACCATAGTGATAAAAGTAACTGAATCTACTGACTTAACTCCCATCTCCTAATACAGTGCAATTTACAAGCTATCTAGCAACTTAGGAAGGCAAGAATTAGTATGATATCTCACTACCCTACCTGCATTACTACCCACTTTCCACGAAAAATCAGTGATGGATGTTCAGAGGCAGTCAGGACTGAAGTCCCAGTAATGCAGTATAAAAACTCTCAAATGCAGACAGCTGGTTCTTAGCTCTAACACGGGAAACAGTAGCGTTCAAAACACTAATAGGATCCAGCCCACTGCAAGTCTGCTTTCCCAATACAGCAAAAGAGCTTTCCCGATCCAGCAAAAGGGCCTCTTCCATTCTGTGAATTTTGCTGAGCAGCAGCAGCAGCAACATTTCAGTAAGCCTCTGGACAGTCAAAATACTACCACGTGGGGCCAGAACCCCCGAAGACACTCTTGGTCGGGGGCTGCTGCTTTGGAGGGCTGTAAGCTGCAGCTCAAGCAAGAACTGGGCTTGTAGAGGGATCACTGGAAAAAGAGAAGCAGAGTATGCCATGTCTCCGCCTGGCTCCCTGTTCTCCCCGGCTTCTCTTTCCATCTTGGACTAGCAGGTTCAGCCTTGTAGGTAGTCAGTGCTAGCTGGTTATTACATAGCTGAAACAAAATACTTACCAAAGTCAAAGTGTTTGTCTAAGCTGGTCCCTTCGGTACGGAGGTGGTGATCGATGATTTAGGTCCTCTGTGTTTATAGCAGTATATTTTTACAAGTCCCTATGCTTTCTTCCTCGTGTTTTTTTTTTTCCAAGACCTGCCTTCTCTTTTAGTGCAATACCTGGCTATTAATTTTCTGTGCTGCAGGTTACCATGGCTTGTCTTATCTTTCTCTTAACATATGAAAGATACTGTCTGAGTTCTGAAAAACTTGCTTTACGTTTGATTTCTCCAAAATGAAAAAGTGTATGTGAGTAAGAAGTCTATGGCTTTCAGCCATGTTCTCATGCACCCTTTGTATCCTTGTGCTCTGTAGTTTCATCTTATGTGAACGCTCTATAAACTTTGATCCTTTTTGCTAGAAAATATTGATGGTTAAATGACTATCACACATTAGTAACTAGGACACAGTTATTCCATAATTCCGTAATTATTCCATATTCTCGGTTTAAAGAGAAACAGCACTCCAATTACTACTGCATGACAAGTGTTAGTTTTTGTCTAGCAGCGTTGTGGGGCAGAACTACACTGTATGCGCCTGCACGCTGCGGTTTGTTCATGTGCCCACATCAGTGTGAACTGAATGTGTCTATTACTTTTATTACAAGAGAAACAGTAACTGCCAGCGGGATAATCACAGTTACTAGCATACTTACAGATAAAAGGCCTGGTGTGGTCTCAGCTGTCTGCAAACCATCATCATGGACAAGGGCTCGAATTCTTCCTCTGCTACGCTGTGCTGAAAACTATGGCACCTCATTTAGGAACGGAGCCGGCTTAGACTCACTGCAGTCAAAGTTAGAACCGTGCACCCCTGGAAGGCAGCACAGTCCATTTAAGAGTTAATCAGTGGGTGGAGGCACCTATTCCTCTGCACTGACTTATGCCAAAGGTGGGGTGAAATAAATCCAGGCCTCAGGCAATAATTCTTAGTCCATTATCAAACTCTGAAACAACTGGAAGCATTCCCTGTGCAGTGCAATGTACTGACTTTTCGGAAAGTTACCTTGTTTGGCATAGTTAGGACGGCTTATCATCATAAATTCTCACACCACTTTTTTTCAGTCAGAGGTAGTGATTTTGTTATGCGGTCTATATTTGCTCATCCAAGAGCAAACACAGGGATGAAACTGGATGCCATACAGGGATGAAACTATGCCATATGTAAACTGGATGAGCGTATGAATTTCCAAGGACTGCTGCTAACTGATGCTCTGTGAGCAGCTTTTTTCCTGGATACAGTTTGTCTGAAGGCATTTTTTTTCAAGTCTGATTGATACAGTGTTGTAATAGTTTTTCCTCCAGATATTTCATTCCAAAATCTTTTCCCCTGAATTACTGATGTGACCTGATAAGGTTTAAGGAAGGATTTCAAAGGTGTCCATAATACATTTTAGTTACATTTAGTCAAGATGCTCATTTGCCAAAATAGACCAAGTGTGGGGAAAAAAAAAAAAAAAGCCTGTGGATCCTAATATCTTTTCCTGACTGTATATCCAGTCTGTATATCACTGCAAAAGTGATCTTAGCTGGAGTATGGTATTGAGGAGGTTTTTTGGAGCAGATTGCCAGTTTCTAGCATGTATTTGGACAGGCACAAGCAACTCTGTTAATATTGTTTAAGCAGCTTAAACAAGATGATTTAAGATAGAGCAGTTGTACAGATTTTAGTAAAAGAGGGAAGAAAAGGCAGTTTCCCGGTACAGCTGGATAGGTTATGCTGAGCTTGACATCTTCTATTCACTCCAAATATAATTTAATAAGAAAACAGAAGATGCATGAAATGTTTCATGTTCAACTGTTGCAGATTTGGAGATGGCATTTTAAGTAGTTGAAATTCAAGCAACTGAGTGGTTAAAAAAATCAAAATATTTATTTTTTCAGTGAAAAAAGGCTTTTTTTTCAAGGACTTCAAATCTCCATGGGAAATGCCTTTTTTCATTCAACTTGTTTAAGTATTTGCTTTGAAAAAAGAAACAGATGAAAACTTTGAGAAATGATTCAAGCCTTAAGCTGAAAATGTGTTGGCTGTACAAGCAACAGGCTGTTCATTTATTTACTCATTGCTGCTTGGAGGTTGTATGTTCACAAGACAGACTGCTGCAGGGGGAATTAAGTGATTTCCTGTGTAATATTCTGCACTGTCATTTTATCCCTTTTCAGTTACAAGGGAATATCAAGGGTTATCTTGCTTTGCAAAATATTCTGAAAGGAAACTGCAGAGCATCCTGGAGGAAAGCTCTGCTGCGAGCTAATTACGACTGTTACCAGAAACAGTAGGAGCGTGCCTTGTATGTGGCATAAACCCTCATGTTTTGAAATATTTACATGCTTGGGAGTTTGGTGCTTAAAAATGGGTCAAGTGAAGTGACAGTCCCGGTTCTTCTCCTGGAGACAAGAGTTACCCTGACTCTGTAGCCTCTGATGTCCATCTCTGTCTGGATCTGTTCAGAGAAAATGTTCTTGTTCACTGAAAAACTTATGCACATGAGGAACTATGCCTAAAATGTGTTTTCCAGATAGCAATTGATAACTATAGTTTTTATAACATTAAGACAACAGAATAAAAATAACCTTAACAAGTACAAATATGAATCAGCCATGAACAGGCTTGAAAATTTTTCAAAATAAAAATAATTCTAGTGATTTCTCTAGCTTGAAGTCAGAGTTTGCCCACTTTTACATGGCAACACTTTCCTCTTTTAGAAAGCTTTCCACCAAAACCGGAATGACATTGCAAACATCGACAACTCATCTTCTTCCACCTCAGAAATCCCAAGCCTTTTTATTGACTGAAATAGTAAAAGAGCCAGAGACTCCGTGGAGTCCACTAGAAGCATTATTACTGCCATTCTGTTTTCCATGGAAAGTACTCAGCCACTGCAGTATCCTAAAACAGTCAGCTTTAAGAAATATTTGGATAAAATCGTAGAAAAGTCTGACTAGAATAAATACTTCTAACCTCTTGTGAATTTTCTGTGGTATTTATGACTTACCACATGGAGCTGTATACCAAATAAAATTAATAATTTGGTGGCTCATCCTAGCTTCTGGTGCATGAAGCAGCTTTGTTGTTTTGTCACGGCTGTGGCCCTGTTTTCTCTCCTAATTTGTTGTGCTTGCTCAGTGAAATTGAATCCCACGTCATTTCAGGCAAGTCTTGGAGAAGCTGTTTTTGTTAGCGCGGATGGTTCTTCACTCCAGATGTCAAGGCAGCTCTGAGCTGCCTAATTCTTTCCTTAACCCTTCTGCCCATCTTGATATTATGTTGACACTGCATTTGCAGTCGTATTGTGTTTCTCGACCCATATTTGATTTTCCCATACCAAAGTTTGTCCTGTGTGTCAGTCCTTGCTATCAACAGCTGTATAACATGCCACGTAGACAGATGCCCTTTATTTTCTGCAGATTTGTTTGGTTGTTTTTCATATCTGTTTGTTTTAATGAGGGAAAAGTAAAAGCATGCAGTGGTTTTGCTCAGAGATATCTCCTGGAAGCTCTCGTGGCTGCCCCAGGTTCTCAGCTGCCCCAGATTCTTGGCATTTGCGATCTGAAATGTTGCAGCCCTGTGTCTTTGGCTGAGGATGCAGCAGAGGACCTGTTCCCTTGTTGCTTCCCTTTGCCCTCTCTGTTTCACTTGGGAACACAATGAGCTGTCAAATTTCCTGTCTTTTTTTCCACAGAATCCTTCCTTGCATGGCAAAAAACGATTATTTATCTAAAACTGCTAATTGTCTCAAATGTCAGAACAATTATTTAGTTTGACTTGAAACTAAAAATCAAAGGGATGGAAGCTTACACAAGGGAGCCAGGTTTCATTCCATGTATTCATAGAGATCAAGACTCCTAGCATGCTTCAGGGACCCCAGTCCACACAGGAACATGGATACCAAGTGAAAAATTGGACATATATATAAACCAGTCCATTTCTCCCCACCTACCACAGGCTTGTAATCCTTAGCAAGTAAATGTGTTGATGTGTAGTAACTCAGTCACTAACATAGCAGGTGCTGATGTAGAGGGCTAGGATATTGATGAAAGTGCCCCTCAGAAGTCCCGTCTAACAAAAAAAGACAATCTGGAGTTTTGCCATTAACAGCCCTTGCCTTAAAGAAATTAGAAATCATATGCTGTGATGTACATCTGGTGCAATCCATATTTTTATTATCTCTGTTGAGTGTACTTACATGTAATTACAAGTGATGGAGGAAAGCTATAAACGTGTTTTCCAAACACGTGAGCCAAGAAGAGGACAAAGGCAGGCAGGTGTGGTTGATTTAGCCCACCTCCACTTCCTACTTAATCTTTCTGTAATGATGTAGCAAGAGACTAGGTGGCACCTGGCAAGGTATTTTGAATTAACAAATTCATTAGGTAGAGCTACTTGATAACATCTTTTACTCATCAGAAACTTGCCTTTCCTGAGGGTAAAGTTAATAATCCTTGAACATAAAGTTTTTAGTGGCTTTAACTAAACAAGCGAGGATGAAGACTTATTCTGCATATAGATTTCTGCAGTGTTGGGTACAGCCCAATCATTTATTGTCTGAAAAAAAAATGTAAAATAATAGTCAACTAGAATTATCAGTAATTTTTCACTATTTCAGCCCCAAGTCCTCAGATTTATTGCTTAAAACTCATTTGCTTTACCTTTGCTTGAAGAACACAAAACTGGTCGTAAGTTTGGTGATTATCATGCGTGATATTCAATTTCCCAGGTCATATTTCAAGATTTATACAGCTTTTGCTATCAACTACTTAGATTGTTTTCATCACTTCCTTCAGAATCTTATTCTTTTGATGACCTGAACAGTTCTTTTCCCTTTCTGGTGTTTCTCAAAATGGGGATTACTCCATGAAGCTTTTCTTTTTATGGGATGACTCTCTAGTAACCTATCTAGAAAACCCCCTCTGCACTTTTTTTCCAGAGGAATTCAGTTTTCTCGAGTATTTTGCATAAACTCAGATCAGGTGTTTTATCTAATGTTGTTAGTATCTGCCAAGACTTCCCCTTTTTTACTAGTTACCTTGCCTGAATAATGTGTATTTCTCTGCATTAGCTAGGTTTAATTCTGCAGGAGAGAGCAGCAGATGACTAGAGGAAGTTGGGCTACCAGGAAAATGTGGAAGTTGCAGGTAGCTGGGCCATAGAGCAACAGTGGAAGAGAAGCCAACAGTAGTGAGATGTGTTTAAAATAGTCACACACACCTGACATTTCTCAGCTTTGTGTTATCCTCAAATTTTATTAGTATTCTTCTACTTCTGTGCCAAGATAGTTCATGAATTTTTTAACACTGTTCCCAGTATGAATCTTTGAAAGACCATGACAGTAATTGTTCCCCGGCAAAATAGTTTTTTTCAGCACATCTTATTACTGTCTTACTTCTGTTCATTTCCAGATATCAGTATTTGTACTTGTCTCTTGCCTTCCCCAGTATTGAAAACCATATGGTTGAAATACACTACATTTTCTTTCTTGTATAACAATTAACTATTTTATTCAAGGTAATTCAGTATCAGGTTTTATCTAGCATGGTCTACTTTTAGTAAGCCCACCTTGCGTTATCTTCTGTGTTCCAGTTGTCTACTTACCTTTAATTTACTTTTCATTTTGATTTGGATATTTTTTCCAATCTCTAAACGTGTATACCTTTGTTATTCTCCAGTTGTTTGTACCTTTCTTGATCTGATAGATTTGTTCTCTCATGTCCAGAAAAAAAAAATTGTTCATCCTGGGTTTACATTACCATGTATGTATTTATTTTCAGATTTTTGGATTTGGGATTTTTCTCTTTCAAAATATTCTGAGTTATTTGCTGTTTTGCTCACTTTGGTGACATGTTTATCAGTTCTGCTTGCAGTTTCCTGTTAATTCATTGGTGCGTATAGGAAAAACAAAAGCCAAGATCAAGGCATGCTCTGAATTTACACCCATTCTTAATTGGCTGATGCTTGCTCTTGTGACAGGCTCCAACCTGTCTGATGGTTCTGGCTGGCGCGTGAGTACCATATGGTTGCCCTTCTTGCTCCCTCTGCATGACTCACGCCCTTCCACGGGGCTACCTGTGGCAGAGAGCAGCACTTGCAAGTAAGGGCACTGCCTTGTCAACTCTGGCTCGTGGGCGCTCACGAATCCTGCTTGGATGTTTTACAAACAACTCCGCTTTCTGTTCCACCCTTCTGCCCTTACGCAGAAGCATCACAGGAATATTAGGTTTCTATGCCTCAGCTGCCGCAGTGATATTGGCAACGTTATTTTAAATAGCTGATGAAGATGGGCCCACGCAGTTATCACGTACTTGAACTGCAGCAGCTGAAGAGCAAGGGGAGGGTTGCACCTCCTGCCCTGCTGTCCGCAGCGCAAGTGGGGTCAATGACTGCTTGAGTTTTTTGAAGCTGGTTCCTTAGAGTCAGGGACAGGCAGCTTGAAGTTGCCAAGTGGAAGCCAAATATAGTCAGTGCATGGTGTGTCTCTGGGAGCAAAAGAGGAAAATATAAGTAAGGAAGAGAGAAAACATGTTTATACTTATAATCTAAAGTGATTGTGTTTGAAATATTCGTAATTTGACTTCATGCTCCTATGTCTTTCACGTGTTCTTTTCTAAGGACTTCTAGAGGGCACGGAAGACTTTCTCTTCCTAGAATGTTCAGCTTAATAGTTTTTACTTGGACTTCATCCCTTAAAAATAATTGCAAGCACATTTTAAGTGAACATTACATAGAAAAAATAACAGTATCTAACTAGGTCCTTCTTTTGTGCTGCAAGATGTTTTCTTGTTTTTAATCTTAAGCGGTAGAAGCTAGCAGCCAAATCCTTCAATTCTTTTTGTTTAGACTACTCAGATGCTGCATTCAGATCCCAGAGGAAGCATTATTCAAAATAACTAATAATTCATAATTTTATTGCAAACTTTGCGAGGCCCACAGTGTGAGCTGTCTCAGGAAGTGCTGTGGGTGTGCTTTCAACACCATGCTCCGTGTTCCTGGAGAGGAGGAATTGGTCTTGTAGAGAACTTTCGAGTACTTCAGTCCCAGATCCCGAAAGCTCCAAGCTCAGTCCTGTATAAGAATGTTAAATGCTTCAGTCTTGCAATTTAACTGTAAAGACATGAGTAAATTCCAAAACAAGATATTTAAAATTATGGCAATGCAAAACTGTTTTTCTCAGTACTTCCTATTTACATTAAGATTTTGCAACTTCTAATCATGCTGAACAATACTTCACTCCTAAATCAGTTTTGCCTGTTTAGTCAATATTTGTGGTTGTCAGGTTCTAGACACAGTGATACTAATTCTTACAATTGCATTGTAATTTTGTAATATTTAACCATCACTGCAGAGATTTAGAATATATGTTTATCTGGGAACATCAAATTTCTTTTAAAGAAATCAATTTCAGTGTCTGAAGAGAAAAATGTTGAAATTTTCTGGGAATGCTCAAAAGTGAAAAGAAACCAAAATATGTTGCTTTGTTATGATCTCATGATTTTGAGACCAGTCCCGCGCGTTTGGGGATTTGGAGGGGGCTAGCTGGTCTGTTTTGGTTTTGCGTTTCGTGTTAGCAGAAGCAGATGGCAGCGTTGGTCTTGCTAGCCTTGGGTCTTGTGCAGACCAGCATTGTCCTGTGAGCCGACTCTCAGGTTGAGTCCTTCGAGTTTAATGCCACAGCATTCAGAATCCAACTGGAGTAGTTCAAACAAAAAGCCAGACCACGGAGTCCATCCTTTTGAAGCTGCGTGGGTCTCCTTGCTGGCTGAGAAGCTGTTCAGTGGGGAGGATATGTCTTTTTGGCCCTTTTGTTCTGATAAGTGGATCAACTGTGCTGCTTTGCTGCATGCATGGATGCCTACAGGGATGTCGTGGGAGACAATTTTTTGGACCTGAGTTTTCCCACTGGAGAAGCGTAAACGTCACTAGTTTGAACAGAAAATAGATCTAGATCTAAACAACAGAGAGGGGCAGCGACCCCTTCTAACGTCTCCGGGGATTCTGTGTTTTGCAGGAGATGCACGGGTGAGAGGTCAGACAGGGGTTCTCGCTGAGCGCCGCGGCTCCTACCCGTTCATCGACTTCCGTCTACTCAACAGTAAGTGCAACCCCTCGCTCACTTCTGCGTTTCTAAGTATATAAAAATCACCGTTGAAAGCATATGGCTTATGTTTTGAACGTGTCTGTAGTCTCGCTGTCTTCATACAGTCAGCATTAGTAATTCAATTATTCCCACTTAGTGTTTGACTGTGAAATGTTTTGATTATGTAAATACTGTCCATAACGCTGAGTCTGTCAAGTAAGTACAGTAGTGCCATGGTGAGTGCTGGTGGGGAGAGAGGGGAGGGCTTTGGAATTAAAAACATAAACCTCCATGTCCTTTAGCCTCTTAGCCAACAGTTGGAACAGATTTATGTGAGTCTGTTATCCGGTCATATAGAATTGGCAAAGAAGGGGAACATGTGACAACACTGACCAGTGGTTTACAATAACATTAATTTTTCCAACAATTAGAACCCAATCCAAAGCCCCATGGAGTCTTCTCATTGACGTCAATGGATTTTGGGTCAGGCCAGCAGTGAACATCTGTTAAAAATAATCTTAACCTCATTTTGATTGAAGTTATTTTGCCACTGTTGTAAATAAAGGAGGGCAAATCTTAACCAAAAAAAAAAAAGTGGAGAAAAAAGCTTGCTTTTTTTTCACCTCATGAGTTCTCTGTGCTGATGCAAACCCATTAGCTAGCGTACAAATATAGAGCGAACTCTTAGTCTTAGGTGCTGTAGCATTCAGTGCTAACCCTGGTATTCAGGCAGAGACAGATCTAGATGTATCCTCATGTGCTGCACAGATCACTTGATTTAGTATTTGAAACAAAAGTCATTTACTGTCCTCATCAAAATAGACTGAAAGTCCAACAATTTGTTTAGTGATTACAGTTTCAATCTTCTAGTGATTATGTTTTTCATTAAAAAGTAATTATGAAACCAAAGTTTTAAATCTTCTTGCTGTAACTGCTTTCCAGAACTACTGGGAAGAGCAGGGAGGTAAGTGGCAGGAAGGGGGGAAAGAAGAAGAGCTGAAAAGGGTGAGGCCTGGCATGAAGACAGGGGAAAAGAGCAGCGGACTTGGGCTCTGATATGCTGCATTCCCACAAGCTGGCAAAATTACTACAGTCTGGCAAAGTGCTTCCCTTCAGTCTTGTTTATAAAAGATATTTTCTAGGTCATAAGTCCATCAGAGTGCTTGCCATGGCTGAACTAGAAAGACATAAGGGCTAAGATGGGTCCAGCAATTTGCCGAGGACAAACACGGAATAATGCAGTGGTTGAGCAGCGTTCTGAGGATAATTTCATTCTGGCTTGCCTGCGAAAATCTGAAGAAAAAAATGGGTTTAGTTGAAGTGGAAATATTAGGGTTGATTCTCTTGTAAAGATGGAAAATATATGAAACACTTTTCATTCACACAGTAGAAGCAACTAAATGTCCACGTTTAAATGCAACTGATTTCATTATTTCATTTTTTAGATGTATGCGTGTTCCTTGAAATTCTCATCATATATGTTTCCCTGTTAAAAGAAACTAAAATTTTTCAGCTTTTTTGTATGGAGATAGACATCTGTAGCTGAACCCCTCTACCCTTCAGATCCTGGCAGCTTCTGGGAAGTGCTAGTGTTTTCCCAGCACTTCTGAGAGGGTCATCTAGAAAATGAGATGGAGTGGTGAATATTGAGCCTTTGATCATGCAAGGAGCTAGTGCAGGCTGTGTAACCCTTCTGGTGTAGCTCCTGAACTTAAGAGATGCCTTTCTCTATGTGTACCTGCTCCTGCATGCAGCTGGTCTTTCGTGCTTCTCCTCCTATGCCCTCTCCTGGGGACTTCTGATGTGTTCTTTCTTTTCGCAGCTTTTCCTTAATCCCAAAGACCACAACTTGAGGCTGAGCATGACCTCTCTCTGTATATACGAAAAAGTCATGATGCCAATTTTCAGATTTCTTAATATTTGGGGATTTTGTGTGTGTGTGTGTGTGTGTGTGTAGTTCCTCTTTTCTGCCTTGGAGCTGATACTAGGTTACTTTTTTGGTGCAAAATCACATGATATTTCTAGGCACTTGACTGCTAATTTTGTAGGTGGTAAATGCACTTGGGCAAGCTCAGGAGGTGTCCTACAGGTACATGAATATTCTCAGCCTGAACATGCAGATATGTATTTCTGGGAAGTAAATAATTTTTTATTTTAGTTGTCCATATATAATTGTCAATCATTTTCTTCTGTACATACTATATAAATTGTAAAATAAACATGACTTTTACCAAATAAAAAGAAACAGATCTTATAAATGTCACTATTGCAAGCTTTTTTTTTTTTTTTTTTTTTTTTTTTTTTNAAAAATTTTTTATATTCTTTTTTTTTAATTTTTTTTTTTTTTTTTTTTTTTTTTTTTGAAAATTGCCCAAGTAATGCTTACAAGTAAAACTCAGACACAATGTTCTCGTATCTGTTTTGGAGCAATAACCGATAGGCAGCAGTTGTATACTAAGAACTGTTATAGTGAGGAAGAGAGGGATGGGGTGGGGCAGAGAAAATTTTATAGTGAACATCCTCAGGATTTACAAAGCACAAATGGAACTTAAATAATGCCATTTGATAATGCCATCTGATATACCTTCTGAAATGTTATTCCAAATGCAATACCACCATTTTTCAAAATAAGTAAAAGCATTTTCTTTAACAATCTCAGAATTTTTTTTTCTAATGCCAACAGCATTGCTTAACATGTTAAACTTCCAAATTCAGTCAAGCTAGTAATTTGGCTTGTATTGGTTAATACTGAGTAGACCTTTTTCTTTTTTCCCCCTCCTGCTCCGGATTCCAGTAGTAACGTCACTGCGTAATTTAAGACACCATTAAGTCTTTCTGGATTGGATTCCTGTTTCTGAAAATGGAACTTTCTATAGACATAGTCAAAGCCAACTGGATTAGCGTCTTCTTGTCGTTTGAGCTAATGTCTGTGATACCATCTAAACATTCCTCCAGAGCCTGTCTGTGATATATAGGAATTTAGTGCGAGTTCTTTCACTTTGTGAGTACCACGTTGTCAAGGCCATGAGGATTTTGCAGGATCCTATCTGGAGGAAATGCAAGGCTTTAGCATCTTCCTGTCTTTTTGGTACATAGTTGTAAACTTTTCTTGATCTGTAACTGATGACTTTTGGAAGTAGGACGTAATTCTACAATGCAAAATTGAATGTAAAATGCACCTTCTGCATGCACATGGACTCCTAGTTTCTGTCTGGCTAGGAGGGCACATTTGTCTCCTTGTCCCTGCGGCTCGTGGAGACCTGCATTGCTGGCCAGAGGCTCGTGCCTGTAGCTGGTATGGACGCAGCGCCCCAGCTACATAGCAGCTCCCCTCTTGGGGAAAGCAGGTGACATTAGCCAGCCCAGTGTTACGAACCGCAAGAGGCAAGCTGCCCCTTTCCCCCTCCTGCCATTGCAAAGACGGGACCATTTGCTCCTGTTGGCCACAGGCACACCTCAGAAAAAATAAGCCAAAGATGGCAGACCCAAAGCCCCGTGTTAACTACAGCACTCATGAGCAATTACTCGAGTTTACGAATGTCTCCTAAACTGAAAGGTGCAAGTCTTGCACAGTCTTAGAGATTGAAAGGAAAAAATGGGAGAGACTATCCTCCTTTTGCAAACAAGACATTCCTTAAAATGGGAACAGTGGAACAAAGATGAGTGAGTGTCATTCTATTTAAAAAAAAAAAGGTGATTTAACACTGAGAAACTCTATTTTCCAGAATGAGTAATATGATGAAATAGACAACTCTTAAGTGCTGTAGGGCAACATGTGTAAATGGTGTAAGATTGATTCCAAACCAAAACCTCACAGATCTTAGGAAAGTTTGACTCGAAACTTGGTAGATCAAGTTTACAGCTGAAACTAACACAGGCTGAAATTAATTATGGCAGTTTATGGACACTTTTGCATTTCTGTAAATTAAATTAACCTTTATGCATTACCAGAACAGAAGAGTAGTTAATCTGAATATGTGAAGTGTAGTGATTTAGAATTTGAAACACTTTTACAGTGTGAAAAGTCACTTCATTCAATTTTCCTTTGTGGATTTTGGGAATAAAGGGTCATAGTAAGAAGGCAGCAGTAATTTAATTCTCAGAATTGACCAAGTTGTTCAATGAGTCATTGAACCAGACCCCTCCAGTGACTAATATGCAGAGATTAAAACAAGTTTCATTGTCCCGTGATGAGTTGTGATGGTGACCAAGATGGTACATTTCTTCATTGCATTAACTAAAAGTTTGAGGGATAAATCTAGAATGAACAGTGGGCATATAGCAATAACCAAGAAGACCTCACCCTTGTCTAAATTTATTGAGTCCTGCGTTCTATAGATTAAATAGTATAGAGTAATAAAATAACATAGGTTACATATGAGATTTCATTTACAACCTTGCTTGTGAAGCGTTCAGTCACAGCACAAGGAGATTCTTAAGAGTTACATGCTCATTTTTGTGTTCCTACCTTCTTTGTATTGAATTTTTGTTTCCAAATTACAGAATTAATAGTCTGTAATTGACAATATATAAATATCTCTGCCATAGAAGAATAGAATTAAAATTATTTCTGTTTACACTCTTAGCTTGTCCTGAAAAATTCTGCTTTGGGAGTATCTCACTTTTGCCACAACAGTGGTAGTCCCATTACTTTAATTGTTTTATACCTATGTGTTTTCAGTAAGGCTTCCGTGGTAAAAATAAAAGTATATGACCTGCGCAACCAAGCAAAATGGAGTCTCTGCACCAGACTAGTGTTACTTTAGTTATAGTCGGACTCAAAGAAAACTTTATTTTATGACAGCTTGCACAACATACGTACAATCTCAGATCTCTAGGGTAACTAAGAATACCTGAAGGTCAAAATATGTTCATCGGTACCACAAAGCTGTAGTGATTACTTTATTCTGTGCATTAACCTACCTATCTATTAGCATGCATGCAGAAGTTAAGTCTGAAAAAAGTGCTGTGAGTTTAACTCAGAAAATTAAATTCACATAGACAATATATAGTTTTAGTGATAGGTAGTGATACACTGTGATACTGTGACATTCTGTTTAGTCTCTGTCCTTGACTTGCTGGTTGATTTGGGTCACGAAAGCTATTTTTCAGTTAGTTGGTTTGAGTGTAAAGTGGTACTTTGCAGGCATGGGAAGAATTAGATAAATACTATGAAAATGAAAAGTATTGTCATGGTCATTAAGGAAAGATATGAAGCCTCCATCTCAAAGAACCAAAGTCTGTGGACTTCTGAATCTGTGGTTTCTGCCTGTCTACAGAACGGTCCATTTGCAAAATTTACATTTAATTTTGGTTTTGGATTTTGAGCAACTCCAAACCTTTCAGGTAGGGCCCATCTCCAGGGAAAATAAAATCTAACCACAGCCACCAACCCAAAATTGAACTATCAAGTAACCTGAATCCAAATGAATGAGGTTAAAAAGGTTGGGTTAACTGTCTTGTTTTGTTGCCTTTGGCTAGGAAAAGAAGTGGGAGTGAGAGATGCCTTTTTAGATATTTCTGACCCAGGTTACATTAGGACACAAGTCTTGTGAGGAAGTTTCAAGGACTCATTGGATTACTCAGATCCCAGCCCAGCCTGAAGAGATGAGACCAAAGTCCCAGATGGTTATTAAATTCAAAAGGGAAAGATCTTATGAGGGCTGCATCGTTTCTACATAATACCTTCTTTAGAGCCTCCTGGATAAGTACATCCAAAAGATACTCATCAGCATCCCAAAGGCACACAGGCCGTTTAATCTGGTTAGGCCTGCGCTGGGTTTGAATGACAAGACTATTTCCAAAAGTGAGTTTGGCTTTCAATTTCTCATTCAAGAGAAAGGAATTGGAGTTCTCTTAGTAATGTTTCAGTACAAAGATGGTTCTGTTTTCTAGTAACACTTCACTATATCGCAAAGTCCTTCCTGTTACTGGAAGCTGGTCTGTTTTTTATTTTTTTTTTCCCTCCCCTCTACTTTCATTTATAAGACAGTTGGTTTGGAAGGGTTGGGTGCTTGTGTGTGTGTTTTAAGCATTCTGTGATATTTAATGAAAAAGTAGATTGAGAAGCATATTCTACTTACTGCCATTCATGCTCCTAGAGTAGCTTCAGCTCTTGGTTCCATGCAGAAAATGAAAGGAGGAATGTGAAGCTGATTCACGCATGTGTTTGTTTTTCATATGCTAACGAAGTGCACTAGTTTGGCACGCAGTGCTTCAGGAGCACCGCTGAGAGCGAGCAGAGCACACAGCGAGGCAGCCCTGCCGCACGCACAGCGCCCCGGCGAGCGCTGACACGAGTGTGCAGGGCTGCAACGCGTCCGTTTCTGGGGTGCAGAGCTGGGATCAAGGCAGCAGAGAGAGTCCCTTTAAACACTTCCAAATGAGTGTCTCCTCCTGCCACCCCACCTTCTTTTCCCTGATTAGCAAAGGGAAAGGGCATACTAAGGATAACACCGAGGACACTTTCCAAATGACCAGGGGAAAAGAAAGAACAAGGAGAAGGGATCATTAAGGTGATAAATGAAAGTTGGACCTGCTGTTATTACAGGTTATGTTGCTTTTTTTCCAGGGGAATGAAGGGGGAGGGAATGTACCATTTCCTGTTAGAGAAACTATAATCAGCTATAGACCATCTGCAGTCATAGGAAAAAGATCCTGACTGTTCCACCGCATAGGGACTGAAGTGGCAAAGTGAAATAGTGGTTCATAGTGAAATAGCACAAACCATGTGGTGAAAAGAGCACAACGTGTTTCCTAATAGCTTGTAGAAGGCTTAAAAAAGGATGCCAAAATGTTTGTTTGTGTAAAGATGACAGCCAATAAAGGCTGAAAAAATGTAAAAAAAACAAATCTAAATGCATCTTATATTTAGCTTTGAATCTATTCTCTTTCCTACTACCAAGGGTAGTACTGTTACTTAATTAGCCTTTGAAACCCATGCGTCTCCAGAATTTATTGTAATGAGATAATTCAGTATCAACACAGTTCTCCTTAAGTTCTGTAGTCTCTTTCGGACAGTCTCAAAATATGTTTGGGAGGTAGGGAAACTGCGTGACTAGTGTTTTTCAAGATGCCAACAAACTATAGAGGAACATAGTGATCTGGAAACCGACCTGCTTAAAGTCACTGTCGCTTCCAGCATAGTGTTCAAAGAGGAAGATGCCCCACAGTAGGTGACCTGGCCAAGTTAGTGTCCCAGAATTTGTGCTAAAGAAGCATACAAGCATCTCATTTGCAAACAGGATTCTGTATTGCAGTTGTGCATCTAGATAAAAATGGGATCTTGACTCAGAATGGAATATTTTAAAGTTTTCCATTCTGTTAACTTTTTACTTTTCTTTGTTGTGTTGAAAGTCCCACTCTCTCACAGACTCTTTCCAATTGAAAGAATTATGTTCGTCTGTTCAAAGAAAATAATACATTTGTCACCCATATAGATAATCCTAGCTAAATAGAAAGCACTTGACCTTTAGTACTATTATCAAAAGTCAAGGAATGAAGAACAACATTTGTTTACACTTAGGTAAAGTTTTGGTATACTATGATTTGTGTATTAATTGACAGCAAGGATGAAGAAGATTGTGAATGAAATTATTTCTACTGATTCATTACCAGCTGCATTTATGTATTCTGAATATTAGTATAATTAACATTTATATTACAGTAGTCACAAACACTTGGGCAGCATGCTTGCCCCTAAGACATCATTCTTGCCTAGACTTTCAAAATCTTTGAAAATCTGTGTCCTGCTGCTGTCTGAGACGTATTACAAAATTTTTTTGAACTTCAAAGTTCAGGGGAACAGGAAAGACTAGGACACAAAAGAGAGGAGAGGTTACCTGTACATCTTCCAGGTTACCTTCTCAGAAAATCAAATATGAAATATCACGCTTGGGGTTAATTGTTGTTTCTTGAACCAGTTCAAATGTCCTTTTTCTTGCCGCTGTTGTCTTTTGGGTAATATGATAAATTTGTGAAGAAAGTAGCTATCAAGAAGACACAGCACTTACTTTATAAAAGAAATTTAGCCATCAAGTCATGCAATGAGTATGCCAAACAAGACTTTGCTGAAGGTTGTCTAAAATCTAAATTTAAATGTCTGGCATGAATTGACAGAGAAAAAAAAAGAGAGAAAAAAAAAGCCTACTGGCAAACACCCATTATTCCTCATTAGTCAAATATAACTAGAGCTTTTAAATAAAAGCTTTGCAGTGAGTTGTCAAAACAGGAAGCAGCGCAGGAAATTGCCCCCATCACGTATAGGATCAGGATCAAATTGCTTCCTAGAGGCCTCTCTGTTTATAAACTGTCTGGACAGTAACTTTTCTTCCGCTGGCAGTTCAAACCTCTCACGTTATCTTCCAGCACTTCTTTGTCAATCGTGTCTGATTCTTTGGGCTTTTCTTTGAAGAGCTGTGGGTGAGCCCGGCAAGTCTTTATATCCTCAGAAGATGGGGAGAGGGTGTTGTCAACTGTATGAGTCTACAAGGCAGGTGTTTAAAGACCTGATTTATGTGCGTTGGGTTTGTTCTGCATCCTTTTGTGGGAAGAATAGCAAAAACATTTCCTGCTTCTGAATCAGTTAGCTTTTGGAAAATTAATAAACCTGTTGTTATCTACTTACGCAGCCGAATGACCTGTTTTTATTGCACGCTGAAGTGCAATAAAATAAAAAAAAGGATGCCGTGAAGGAAAACTCACAGGCCTTATTTGAAAGTCTAACGGAGTTTGTTTACTTTAAGAGAACAATAACAATGTAATGGATGTCTGGTGCAGAGCTAAGTACATCCTTGTACAAATGTGATTTATGTGTTGGTTTCTGAATGCTAACCACTGTTAGCAGAGCCTCCGTAGTTGTGGTACCAGCGCTGCATGTGGGCACATGCTGGCACAGCAGTGCGTAAGGGAAATCTGAAGGAAAACTGGGAGCCGTTCCTAGTGCGGGAAACCTCCCGCCCTGCAAGACGGAAGGGAGGGTGTGGGGATAGAGAGCATAGATCCATATATCATGCTAAGGCAAGCAGATTTGCTTAACCAGAGGCTCTTTTTTAGGAGCAGGGACAAACCCATTTGTTCCTATAACTTATTAACCTCCTGTGGGTCATAGGCAGTATCCAAACGATGATCTGACAGCGTATATCCATGATGCTAAAATCCAGTGGTCCAATAGAAAATACTTGGGCTCCGCCTTCAAGTACATGGTTTCCTTCAACTTGAGCAATCTGTGTCTTTGGAGGTAGAACTTAAAACTTTATTGGGAGTGCTTTTTTGGGATGCTCCTGTGGATGCAGGTGTGTGATTTATACAATAACTTTGTGCCGTATACAAAATGAGGACTACTGTGTTCAGCAGTAACTCCATATACAGTAGGAAGATGCACGTCTTTAAGAGATACGGCTGATGCTGTTTTAGGTAAACAGAGTATTCAGAAGTTGCCACAATTATGGAAGATAAGCATAGTTTTCAAGGGAGTTTTTATGGGTATAATCAAAAGATATTCTTACTCATCTTTGAAATGCATTTCAAAATTGCACATAATTACTAAATATTTCCCACATGAGCTTTGCAGCTTGTTTCCCTTAACTAGATAATATAGCATTAAATTTAGTATGCAGATTTCCAAGATTGAAGTTCAGTGATATCTGCGAAGATATTTTTGATTATTTTTCTTGTAATTCATTTTATTCTAAGTAGAAATAGTTACCAATAATCCATTGTGTTCCAAAAGTGTCTTCATCAGACTTTTACAGATAAAATTAAAATTGTTAGTAAAGAAGTGGCATATTCAACATAAAAGCCACTCACATAAACCATTTATTTAATATTAAAGCTGCATATTGATTTTGTATGAGCTACTGACTCCCACATGCAAGAAATAGGTCTTTGCTATTGGGAGATCCTGATAAGATTGTTGAGCTGAGGACAGAATTTGAGCATTTATTATGAGCAGCTTCACTTTGGGCTCTTGTTGTTACTTAGGCATCCTCTTTTCTCAGTTTCCTACTGTTGGGTGCTCTTTCTTGCTCAGCATGGGAAATGGAAATAGAAACTGTTGCTGAATTTGGTGCATATTGTGCTCAAAGAGGGGCAGAGTCTTAGTGCCATTTTATGTTGTCAGTCCAGTTATTAAGCTTCAGTTAAGATCCATGGCAATTAAGTATTTGGAGCAATATGGCACACCAACAGCAGTGAACGTAATGGTTCAATCCACAAAATGTGCTTCTTACTCCGAAATCACTTGTGATTCAGACATTTCAGCCTGATGTTTTTGTGGTTTGGTTAAATATTATCTGTGCACTAAAACGGTCTGGTAATCCACAGGGTAAAATACCTACTTCAAAATAAATTTACTGCTGCTTATTGGAGTTACGTGCCCAGCTTTCACTTTTAGTTTACCCACAGGAATCCCACACGTGAATTTTACAGACCAATTAGAGGAACGTAGGTGGTAATTTCAGTCATCTCTGTCTGCCCGAAAAGACAGATAGAAACTTAGATATAAAATAGTTGCAGCATCTGTTCAATTTTAGTGCACAAAAGGGAAGTGTTATGTGCTTTAAAATTTACCCTGTTACCTGAAAGCAGGGATAGTTTGGGGGCAAAGATGGAATTTGGAAAGCTGGGGAGTCAAGAAGAAGCTGGCAAAATTTTATAAGTGAATTAATTTTAAGAGTGCGTCGGTATCTGGGAATTAGAACTGAATGCCTACAACTTCTTAGAAGCACTATAAAGAGGAGAGAAATGCAGAATTAGTCTACCAGTTCTTCCACACATTGCTGTCACTGGATAACTGTTAGCACTTACTAGTCACTCCTTCAATAGGCCATGAAATTGTTCCAACTTTTAAAATGTGTGAGAGAATTAAGGCAGGTGCTGGCACATCATAAATGAAAATCTAGCCCTCAGGCTGGTACAGTAGTGGCATTGTTACTGTTTGCTTTCTTGAAAACACATGGCTCTTTAAGCCATGATAAAATTATTTTCTGCCTGTTGTATTATTAAAACTCTGTGGGGTATTTGTGCTATAAAGTATTTGGGACCAATAAGAGCTTGTGACTTTTTTTTCTCAGATCTATATTTCTTCCTATTCAGTATATGAGTATGTTGATTTTTTGCTGTGATTGACTTGTATCACTTGGTAGCTGTGATGTTTGGTAGCTGTTGGGTTACATAAGGAAGATGTGCTGCAGAAAGACCTCGCACATCTGCTGTTGCAGAAACCAAACCCTGAAGCATCAACGGGTCTGAAAAACCTATTGATTTTTCTCTCAAAAAAAAAATTGTCAAAGCAGTAATATCCTTGAAAACAACATACAAAGTCATATTTTAATTTATGATTTTTAATATAATTTCTTAGGATGAAATTTAATCTCATAGCAGAACAAATTCCCACCATATACATAACATGAAATAGCAGAATAAACAGAGGAATCTTAAGTCCACAGCTATTTTTTCCTAGCTATTTAGACAAGAAATTCAGTGAATTACTAGGAAGCTTTTTATCTCAAGCAACCATTTCCCTTCCCTAAACAGTGTTTAACCTCCAATTTCTTACAAGGTTCTTCTTATGAGTAAAATTAAGTAGAATCTGATTATCTTCTGACAACTGTCTTTCTTACTTCTGTCTTCCAAAACATATACCAGACCAGAATATAAAGACATCCCAACTGTACATGAAGTTCTGTTAAAAGTTCAGGTGAAGTGAGCTAAGTCACAATCAGCTTTAGGAAGCCCGCATATTTTCTGACTAATAATAGAGTCATTTAATGACTCTAAGTACTAATTTAGTCACTCTATAAAACTATATATATGTATTACATTTATCTTTCCTCTTGTAATACAGCCTTAGGGAGATGAAAAGTAACATATTCTATTTGTAATGAAAAATGCCTGTGTTCATATTTCTTTTTCTAATTGGAGAACTGAAATACTGCCTTTTTTTGTAATGTCCCTTACTAGGAAGGAAGGATTGCAGACTATATGATAGGATCATTAACCTATTTTTCCTTCTTTTTCTATAGTGTTTTCTTCCAAAATTGTTATACGTTTGTGCTTTGAATTTTGAATTTTGAAGTCTCGTCCTTTTTGCTTTTACTAATTTACGGTGAGAGCAGATACTGTATTGCCAAAGCTGTGCATAAGGCAATCAGTGTCCTCTTGGAAACCACCCTATATAAAGAAGTGCTGTTAACTTAAACGCAGCAGCTGTTGGGAGGAGACTGCACCGTGCATGCCAGCAAGGAGTTTATAATTTTATTACAGACCACAAAAAAATTAATTCCACTGTCCGTTCACAATGGGCCACTCGTGCTCCCGTCTCACTAGCACGGATGTGTGTGTGCGCTTTGTTTCATTTACTGTCTAAAACCATACATTAACTCCCCTGTTCAGTGGTATCAGGTTCAAACATCCATGTACAGGATGATTTCTGCTTCATCCTCTTCACCTTCCTCTCACTGTACCTCAATTTTAACATACCCATTTTCCATAAGAATTAAAATAAAAAATACTTACTTTTCCCAATCTTCCTGCTATGTTTCTGGTAAGGTTCTGTTGGGACGATCATGTTGTATGCTAGTGCAACACAATTTTAACTGATTTTAGGAACACTCACAAGAGGTTGCAAGGTACTGCTATATTACATTTTAGAGACAGGGAACTGAGGCACGGAGGGCTAAGAGCAAGTTTCCCAAACCTAACTTTAGGCTCTGTCTAGACAGGTACAGCTACTGATAAATTGTACCCTGGGTGACTTACATAGGATTATATTAGATGGCTATAGCAGGCAGTGTCTTGAACTTAGCTATTCCAAATCCTAAACTAGTATTCTATTTAGTGGAACATATTTGTGTCATGAGCTAAACAAATGTATTTGTAAGAATTTGTCTGTAGATATTCAACATTCAGAATATTGCTCTTTTCTGAGGATTAACATGAAGAATTACTTTTTTTGTTTTCTTTCCTTTTTTTTTGTATTATTTGAAGTTTTTAATACTTTGCTACTGTATGATACTGGGCTTCATGATTTCTCTACCAATTGTTTTCCACAGATACAACGCTCTCAGGGGAAATTGGCACAAAGAAAAAGGTGAAAAGACTGTTAAGTTTCCAGAGGTATTTCCATGCATCCCGGTTACTGCGTGGAATCGTACCGCAAGCCTCTCTGTACTTACTGGATGAGGACTACCTTGGGCAAGCAAGGGTAAGACGGATCTCCACATCTGCATTTCCCCCAGCAATACTCCAGGGAGCATCAGCTCTGTTTCAGTGTTCAGATAAGCAAGTGCATGGCTGATCTTCCAAAAATGATCTGCTCTGCTTGCTGCCTCACTCAAAACATACATAGGCTTCTTCTGACTTTAATGTCATAGCCTTAAAAATTGAGTCCCAAAGCAAAAGGGAAAACTATTGAGCATTTCAGATACTGTTAACTGAAATTATAATTTAGACTTAATAAATCATGAAGGATCCCTAACTGAGTTCCTGAATTAAATGAGTGCAGCCTAGACACAGGATTTAGTTCATGGATGCAAAACCTGCAGCACCGTCTCAGCTGATACCTAGCAACGATTAGGCAACCTCTCCATGACAAAAACTAGGAAATGGGGAACATTCACTGCAAAGAACTTTGTGATACTCAAAAACAGCTCTTTTATTTTACAACTCTTATAAATGCCCCGAATGACACTTTGTAATAGAAATTGCACAACTGACAGGGTTGGGATTACTTGCATAGACAATTTTTAACTCTCTGCAAGAGAATATTGCAAGTCAGATGTTAGAAATCGGTTAGGACTCTAGAATGGATCTGAATACAGATTAAGAAATCAGAATGAGCACACAGAAGTTGCCATTATCAGTCATACAGTTAGTCCAGACCTGATCTATTTACTTAACTGACATAGCTGCAAAAATATTACTTGTGGCAGTAAGGATAAGTTCTTCTGTGTACTTCGTAGAAGTACTTTCCAAGTATCCAAGTTTATAAAAGCTATTCTTCTGTGTTGTTTTGTTTAGCAAAACCTAATGAATATTGTCCTGACTGATGCATGTCATCTATATTATACTTTACTATAAAAGAAATACTGGATTCATTTTCTGACATGAAGGACCAAGATGAAAGCTGTGCCTAAAATGGCCTATTTTTCATATTATTTCATTTAGTGTTATTCTATGTTTTGACTCTATTTGAAGGTCTTTTTATGTCAAGTTCAATACTTCCTCAGTTAAAAGTAAAAGAGGTATTTCAAGCAATGCTGAAGCCTGATGTTTCATATACGTCTTTGTAGCTTTCCTGAACAGAAGTTCAAGTCTGTAGCAACCAATTCTGTGCCTGAATAATGTGGAATAACAATTTAAGCATCTTTTACAATGTGACAGACCAGTCATTTGCCTTTTCATATTTGTTTTCTAGCATATGTTATCCAAAGTGGGAATGTGGGATTTTGACATTTTCTTGTTTGACCGTTTGACAAATGGTAAGTATTTTTTAGCAAGTTTTATTATAAGAATTCTCATATATGACTGTTCTAAAAATCCCTAATTAATTATCTTTGGTAAGCTTTTTCTGTTTAGATTACTGAAGAAAAATTGTGCATAGTTAATCATAATCTGGAACATATTCAGGCTTTCTCCAGAACTTTCACAGCTATAGTGTAGCATTTAAAGTAGGTTTTTCATATTAATCTAATCCCTTGCATTTGTTATGGTCACTTTTATTCAGGGTTTATTCAGTTTCCTTTATCCTAGAAATTCTAGAGGTGCTTAAAAATATACCTGTTAGAAACATAGTCCAGATCTCTATAATCAATCAATTGTGTATCTGCATAAAATCCTTTGGGCAGAAAAAGAATCCTGTCATTCAGTAATTAGGAAATGACATTAAGATTTTTTACTTTTTTTTTTTAATTTATTTTTACATTTCCCAAAACATTACTACTGGATTACATATAGTGCAAACTTTTCTAGGCGTTGTATATACACATTGCTGATCATGTAACACTAGTTAGGCTCCATTTTGTCAGCTGACAGTATTGATTTCATATAACGCACACACATAACATTAAGGTGAGACATGAGGTTATGAATGCTGCAACTCATTTTCTCTTGTACCTGTTAGTATTGCCAGATTCTGTCATGTGGTAGGTATGTATATGTGGATTACTTGCATGTTTGCAAAGTCATGTATAAAATAAAATAAAAAGCTTTAAATACGAACTGCTGACTTACCGGTAAATTTTAACAGAAAATTTCTGAAGAAAAATTTTAAGTTTGATCTTACCCTAACTGAAACTAATACAATACAGCAAGCAAGTGCTAGAAAAGCCATTCTCCTTTTCTATAGTTTCTGGAAGCAGGCTTGGATTATGAAGATGGTATGGCTCTCAAACCATACTCTGGTAAAATTTGCAGATGACGGCGTATCAATTCACCCCCTGTATCACGTTGAAATAGTAAGCATGACTTCTAGAGCATCTAGACACAAGAATAGCTTTCCACTGAGGCAGATTGACAGGCAGTCTTGATTATGTATGGAAGTAATTTATACAAGCAATCCTTGAGTATATGCATGAGCGTCAGCCAAGCTCATGTGCGATGCAGAAAACTACCAAGATTTTTAGTAATGCCCTATTTGCCACTAAACGTACGTAATTTGCTTACTGTTAAAGCAATCTTAACAGTTTTTCTTTCTGTTTGTAGGAAACAGTCTCGTAACATTGCTTTGTCATCTCTTCAATGTGCATGGACTTATCCACCATTTCCAGTTAGACATGGTTACACTACACAGGTTTTTAGGTAAGTAAATGCTCATCTCAAAATCTTATTTCCAATCAGCATACAGCTTAAAGAGGGTACAGAAAAAGACATAGTCTTGATCTGAATGTTTATGTAAAACAGAGAAATTGTTGCAAATGTTTCAGTAAAACAGGTCTGTGAAATATATTAATATACAATTTACAGGCACTCAAGTACTAATTTCAGTACCTGTTAAGTCAGGGAAGGATTCAGAAGACTGTATTGGGCTTAAACTTTCCAGTACCACAGTTGCACTGTTGATTTTAAAAAATTTCTGTCATGCAGAGACGTGGCAGACAGAGCAGGCCCACACAGACAGGCACACATTGCAGAACCTACCCAGGCACAATGAAACTGTGGTGCAATGTCATTATTTTAGTGACTAATAGACCACTGAGACCCAGGGCAGTTAAAAGCTTATGTGCAAAATTTAACAAATTATATCAAGCTGTCTACACTGAATAGTGTTGATGAAAGCCCCTGCTGCTGTTATTGCCAACAGAAATATTAGACCCATGCTGTCAGCAAACCAAAAGAAGAAATTGGCCAAAATCAATTACTTTTTGCATCATGTTTTGAATACAGCTGAATGCCCCAACTTGTCAGACTGTCAAAGAGAGCTCGAAAGGCAGGGTGTCGTCTTTAAGAATGCATTAGTTGTCACTTCTGGAAAGCATTCCTCCCGTCCAACTCGGACAGGATCTCTAAACCTTTTCTAGCTGCTCTGGGCTGAGGTGCAATGGACTTCCAGTTAGTAAGAAGGGTTTAGAGGATTACCGACTGTAACTTCAGATGCTTGTGGAAAGGAAAACAAACTGAAAGCTCTTTGGCCCACTGCATGCTGGAGAGCAGTCCACTGCAGTTTTGCCTGTTACCTCTTAGTTTGATTAATTTGCTCTTCAAGGAGAGCAATTTGGGCAAAATCACATCCAGTTTCCTAAGCGCAAGTGGTGTTGCCCCAGGATTTATAGTAGATCATCTAATGTTGCAGGCAGAGCTGCAAGGCACAGATGAGTCTGAAGCACAAATCTCAATGATTTTCTTGTGCTAGTGGAAGCTGAGAATTAAAAGGTTGGCTCACAGTCTTCCAGGTGGAACAGTTCCAGCACTACAAATTAAAACAAGAGGGACTGGTATGCTAAATGGAAACGTAGATGTGAGTAACATTATCAACAACGTTTTGCTCCAAATGCCCAAATCTTTCAATTCGCTGCCTGCAGGATGCAGGAATACCTTTGGTTATAGTTAGTCACTCAAATAATAAATGATGTGAGGCTATCAGGGCCTCACCCCCTGTTGTTGTAAAATAGGTGGTACTGCCTTAATGACATATTACTCCCCTATGACAGCAACCTAAATAATTACACTCCGTTGTGGATAGGGTTGCCCTTTTTTCCTTATTTATTTTACTCCTGAATGAGAGCCTTCACTAGGACAAGAAAGAGTTGATTTATGAACTAGACCCAGCATAGCCCCTTGGGCCTCACAACTCCTTTCATACACTTTTTTTTTTTTTTTCTGAAAGCATCCCTATAAGAGCACCAGTCTATGCACACTTGCGATATTTGAAGAAACTCAGCTGACTGTAAAATTCTAAATTGTATTTTAAACCCAATTTCCAATTGTGGCCATGAAATCCAGAGACCAAAGGATCTTTGTTTCTGTTTTGGTTCCTAGTTATGGTTCAAGAAGATTACCATAGCCAAAACCCGTACCACAACGCCGTCCATGCTGCTGACGTTACACAAGCTATGCACTGCTATCTGAGGGAGCCCAAGGTAAGAGCAGCCTTTCACGCTGATCTTTCTTTCAGATAATTCTCAAATTGTTTCCCCAAGATTTAAAAACAAACACACTATTTTTAGATACTGGTAAACGATTGCATGCTTGAAGTCAGCAATGAGTCAGTCAATAGAGTCAGCTACAGATTCCAGCTGCTGGAAACAAGCTGCTCCAGTCACTTCTCGCTGCAGGGATGATATATCAGAATGCTGTCACATGAGCTGCGGCAGGATTTACTGCAGCAGCGTGTGGCAGTCACCCGCCGGTGGGGACGGCCTCCAGGTCTGCAGGAGGGACCGCGTGCCCGTGCCTCAGCTACCTCAAGACATAGGCCCCTGTCATCCGCGTTGCAAAATGCCAGATTTGGCAACGACGCAGCAGGAGAGGGAATATAGTCCCTTTAGCTGACACGGTTGTAGAAGTGTCCTCTGAAAGAGTGAACAGCAACTTCTTGAATGCTGTGGCATGTCCTAGCGAAGTTAGGATGACAGAGGACTGGGCTGTTGCTTAATGTGTTCCTGGGAGGCACTTTAATGCTAAGCACAGTAGAAGAGTGTAACTGACATTACTTGGTTTGATGAAAGGATCTGCTAGAAGCAGTAAACTGATAGACCAGAGTAAAGCACTAGTAAGTGAGGACAGGAGCAGGCCTCAGTTTTCCTGCACTTCTATTTCTTGCAAGATCTGCAAGTCCCTGCTGTCAAAAAGTGCAGTGGAGGGCTGACATCCAACATCTGTAGGGTATATCTATTAATTTCTCATCACAGGATGCTTCATGCAGATCATACAGATTCACGGAGTTGATACCTAGCTAACTAACTCTCCAAAGTAGAAAGCCATAAGACTTGCTGTTATTTTCCAAGAACTGCTTCTGAATTACATCTTGTATAGTAGAAAGGAATCTGGACAAGCTTTCAAAACTGTATGTTTGAAGTTAGGAAGCTAGATTTTGTCTTCTAATAAAACACTTGTATTTGCACTGAGATGTCTAGCAATCAAGTCTGAAATTTAAGAAAATTATTAACTTGAAATATTTTACGGTATAGTGCTTTACTAGAAATGTGGTCTTACCTATTGTTAGTATTGTTAAATATTTAGTATGTCAGAGCTCTGTCATATACGCTAACATATGCCAACCAGTTAGCGTAACTGTTTCCTCTTTTTAAAACTGAATCTTTTAGACTAAGTTGAAGAATTGTGTTAATTACCTGCTCTATAGTGCCATGAACAGTAAAGAGATGAGAAATAGGAAATGTACCAGTGCATATATAGACTGCTATTTTTATAGATGTCTGTTCTACAAGCTACCTCAATGAGGTTGTTTACAAAATTTATTTGTATTTGATCGCTTGTGTACTCTTCCACAAAACAGAGTAATGTCATGATATGTCTGTTGGCATGTTTATTTGCCAGAAGAAAGAAACTGTTTACCATTTGTGTTTTTGTTGTGATTATCTTATGTGATTCAGCTTGCCAACTTCCTTACCCCTTTGGACATCATGCTTGGACTGCTGGCTGCTGCAGCTCATGATGTAGATCACCCGGGGGTCAACCAACCCTTTCTGATCAAAACTAAGCACCACCTTGCCAGCCTGTACCAGGTAAAACTGCTCATCATGTAGATAAATATGTAGAGCAATTTTTAGTGAACGTTTTTATACCAAAGTCAAGCTGGACTGTGGGTGGTGGTGATCAAGTTAACCTACGTTTTAGAGTTTGGATGGTCTCAGCAAAGTTTCTCATTGAGTATCTGTTCTCATAGCAAAGCTGATAAACCTGAGAAACAAGGTGGAAATGCCGATATCTTTGGGGGACATTTAAACCAAATCCAGTTATTTCTCTTGTGGTTGTAAGAGTTATTGCTACTGTGGATCATCTAGGGTAAGAAAATGTGGGTAGGAGATTTAAAAATCACAAGAGAGATAATTTTTATTTCCTTTTCCTTCAGCAAGCAAGTGAACAGCAGGAATGTTCTAAATTGGTGCTATGTTGAAAGAAGCTTTTGCTTCATGTGGATCTAGTAAAGTTAAACACTGCAGTTAATGAAAAAGAGAAGATAAAAGAAACCAGAGGAAAACTTGTAGATATTTACACACATGTACATGGAGACATCAAGAAAGAACAGCTCCTCTTGTTCAGTGACCATTTCCACTGATTTTTATAGTCTTTTTTGGATATATTTGTAGAGTTGGTCCATGACAATTCTTGTAGCTGGTGGTTGTATCTGCAATTACTATATATGTGTGTTCAGTGTAATGAACCTATCCTTGTGTGTGTGTATTATTTACATATACAAGTCTCTATTTCTTCCATTATACTTCTGTTTGTGTGCTGGCCGTTGCTCCATTGCACTAATCTTAATTTGTAACTAATATACAGATATTGTCCTGATTTCCAGCCTTCAGAAGAGTAAAATTCAGCCTTTGTTAAAATTTTGAAATTGAAACAGAATTTAAGTTAAAAACTCACCCAACTAAAGTAAATTCACTCTTAGCTACGTACCTTCCTCATGTGCTTGTTACATCGAGAGGCTGCTGTGGTTTGTTGTGTACTTGAGATGAGATTCTCTCTCATTTTCCTGTACTCAAGCACCATTTGGGTTTTGGATAAGCAGTCGACTGCTTACGAGCTTGTGCCTCGAGACACAGTCGGGGCGGTGGGAGCCCCAGCTGGACACAGGGATGATCAGGCAGTTAAAACGTCGTGTCTGACCTCATCATAAGCTGATGCACCTGGATAAGTCATCCCCGTATGTGTCTGGAGCATTTTGCTGCAGACTTTTCTAAATGCCAATTGAATGCAGAGAGGCAGAAAAAGCCAGAGGACTTGGAGAAATTGTGTTAAAGGTCTTTTAAAAAGGAATGGAATGGAGCCATTCAGTATAAGCTCCAGCCCTTTTAATGGTCGTAAACAAGTTGCTGTTAAATTAATAGTGGGAAACAGTAAAATATAATTAGATTTAAAATGCAGGCTAATTTGAAAAAGATGCAGCTAAAATAAAATATTAATATCTTGGAGAGATGATTCCTGCTCATCTAACTTGGCTTGAATATACTTTCAAGTGTTGGTTAGAACAGGAAGTGACAAAAACAGAAAATAGTGTTTTGACAGTAAGTGGAATTTTTAAGTACCATGTTAAGAGATGCTCATGACAAGACATGTATTTGATATTAATGATAGGGCAGGTTCGACCTATGTTATTTTGTCTTAAATTGTTTTCTAATTAGTTTTTGACAAGGATATTAGTAAGATTCAATAAATTAATGCTAATAAACTTGAAATCAATGCTGGAGAGGTTTTTGATTGTTTTGTGTTTTTTAAAATCTTTCAACACAGCTACAGCTATAGCAATTGACAGCTTCAAACATGCATATACTCAGGAATCATGGGTGTCATCACCTGAAAGTTGAAAATTTTTTACCTTTATTTTAAAATTAAATCACTATTTTAGGATAGAAAGCATTTTTGTAAGATGTAAGATATTTCCACATGAGTCTATTGCACGTCAGGAACCAGTCTTTTGCACATAAGTGCAAGTAAGTGCCTCATTCAGGTTTCTAGCATTGCAAGGACAGTGTAAAAGGTGACATCAGGGACCTTGTAATCCCTTAGTCTTTTATGACGAACACAGGAGTATTCCTTGCTAAGTGATGCTGGCTTTGCTTCTAGACATCATTTGTCATTAATGCAAAAAATAAAAGTTGTACTCTTGTTGGATAGTCTGTTTCAGGTCACTGCAGACCTATTACAAGTTCCATTATCTCTAATTCTGATTTAGCTTATCCAACATTATTTCTACTTCTTTTGAGTAAAAGCAATGTACTACACATGGTTGTCCAGCCTGATGCAATCCTGCTTTTCCATTACCCAAACTAAAACATCAGCCCAACACCTGAAAAAGTCATATTGCATTTTCCTTAAAAATAAATGCTGTATTTTGCTGAAAAAGAAGTGTGAATGTTTAAAGAAATCAAATAGCTTTGATATAAACAATTTTTATCTTAAAACTTCAGAAATAGAGAGTTAAGATTTTCTCTGAAGAGTACTCTGAAGAGTAAAAATTTTAAGTCTAGAATGATTATATTCAATATCTATACTACAAAATGGTTTTAGAAGTATATCAAAGTAGCTTTAGTATATCTGTATATAAAGTAAAATAATAGGTTTTGAGTGTCAGTTATAACAACTGTTATACTTTGCAGCCTTTCTTAAAAGCAGCATTTCTAATTAAAATACCATTTTCTGGAATTTAAATTTGTATGGTTAAACCGATTACCATATGATTTTGTGTTATTTGGTGGTGAATTATGTTTTTTGGATATGGTATAAACCAGAGTGAGAGCTTCAGTAATAGAGACAGATTTCTGATGCATTTCCGCCTCTGGATTTCCTTTACTTGTAGATTCTCGGTACTCAGTGCCTAGGGCTGGAAGAATGGATTGCAAGATTTCTAGCTTCCCATCCCCTCTGATCCAAAATAGTAGTTTTCTCTGGAACTAAATAACAGTTAATGTTCCTCTCCTCTCTTCAACTTATTATCCTTTTCCATATATATCTGTAGGCAATGTGGTGGTTTGAGGAGCTGGTAGATAGTTCAGAGGGAGTCACGGTTGGAGATTTTGTGTTAGTCAAAGGAAAATAATGGATTCCCCCCCTCAGCTCCCCTGTTACAAAGCCTGTATTGTAAGCATCTACTAATTTAAGACTCTAGATGCTACAGAGGCTTCCTAACATTCAGCCATAAAAACAAACCTATGCTATTCAATAAAAAAAATAAATAAAATAAAAAGGAAAAAAGAGGTAGGGGAGGCAAACTCTCTTTAAAGCAGATCTGGAAACTGAAGCTACTAGTCTGAACTTCGCACTAGCGAACTATCACACAGCCTTTTTGATGTACAGGTTATCTCCCACCAGGCAGAGACGTCAGGTAGCGAGTGGCAATTAGCCTTCCCGAGGCAGAGGAGGCTTCCTGGGTGGAAAAGCTGACTCTTCTAATTGCTGCCAACAGCTTCAGGGATTCTGGCTGCTTGCAGGGGTGTCATATGACTTCACGCTCAGTTGTCACTTGTTAACTCGCCTTTTCCTTTTCCTTGCCCATGTGCTTTTAAGTGTGAGAAACCAGACACTGTAGCAGCTTTGATTTAGCTTCTCGGTATAGTAGCGAGCAAAGATCAGAAACTTACAGAAATTGAACCACTCTGGACTGGATACCTGAGCTTGTTTTTCCCTTTGAGCGATTAGTACTTGGTTGCCAGAATGTTCTTGGATGCCTGTACACTCGAGGCTGGCCTTCCGCAGGGGGCAAGTGCAGGTTTTCTGCACAGAGCTTGGGAGAGGTCAGCATCAGCACGGTAAGTGTGCACGTGGCAAGAAGCAGAAAACACTGAGGACAGGAGGCCCTCAAACCCACCTGAGCCAGCGGGAGAGAAAGGGCAAAAAGGCATCCTAGCCATGTGGGTAAAGCACCTGTGTCACAAAATAGGCAATACTGCAGCGTGTGTAGGCAGCGTGTTCCTCCTGCCTCAGAGACCCGCGGCAGTCGCACGGCGCCGGGCCTGAGTGTTAGCAGTGACTGCTGAGGACTTCACTGCAGGTCAGCAGCCTGGCTCCAGGACTGGATATGGAGATTAATCTCCAACAATAGCTATATCAGTTACCCTTCTTAGTGCCTCAATAACCTTCATGGAAAGAGTGCCCAGGTCCATATCCCTGCAGCTGAGGTAGCTGCTGGGAGATGGAGCTGTTCATATCCCCGCTAAAAGTGTTGCCTCTCAAAAGTCACCCCCACCTTCAAATTTGGTCATTTTGTATCTCTCTCTGACGCAGTTCCGGTCTCTCATGGAGTCCAGCCTTCCTTCCCCCAAAAAGCAATTCCTTATTCTTTCTTCCTTAACTAACCTTTCTGTCCTTTTCTGCCACAAGCAGACCCCTCTCTTTATAATCCCTAATTCCCAGGGCTCCAAGGTAGGAGTTTCATTGCAGCAGCAGCATTGCAGAAGAGAAGAGAAAAGGCTCATACCTGGTGGTATTTTCTGGTCTTTGTTGTCTCAAAATGTTCCTCTTTTACCAGATAAAGCAGAATTGGGCTTCCTAACAGCTGGGGAAGAAAGAGAGAGGAGAACAAAAAGCCAGAACAGAGTTCTGGAGGCAGAGAGGTGAGGGGAAGGGTTTACAGGAGCAAAATTAGATCTCTGAGTGAGGATGAACCACACACTGTGTTCTGTGAAGGTGGTTAGGGAGGGATACTGCCAAGAGAGGGCTGGATACATAGGGAAAAAACAAGACTTCTCTGTTGTGATTCCTTTTGTACAGGAGGTCCTGCAGGAGAACAGAAGGAAGAAGTCATTCCATAGCAGTAAGGGAAAACAACACAGGTACTTAGGCTGTACAACACAGGCTCGGCAACAGTAACATGGGTACTTAGCATATGAAACTACAGTGTTTGGATTTGGAAGTTAGATTCTTTTTTTTTCCCCATTTTTCCTTCAGTTTTCCTCAGGTACCCACATGTGATCTTTTTCACAAGCCTGCCCTTCAAACTTCTACTGACAGAAAACATTTCACACTCACGTTGACACCAAAAATGTCAGGTCCCTAACCATACTGCCATAACAACCTCTTAAGTAATCAACAAATACCAGTTTAAGACTACAACTCAAAAGACAACTTGCTTGTTCAAATCACCTGAGATCCCAGCAACCTCAATTTCTGATTTCCAGGGAAATTAACTGAATAAATAAGATGCTGTTTAATTTTAAACTCTTAAAAGTATACTAGCTTCTGAAATACAGAAGGGAAGACTGTCTCTGAAACTTCACAATATTTTGAAAGAGAAAATAAATGAAGACAACCCATTGGGCATTGTTTAGCCAGATTTTCTACAATCTTTTATTAAAGTTCTCTTTCAGAAACTCCTTAAGGAAAAAAACCTACACAAGGGGCAGGAAAAATCTTATGAAAACAGATTCAAAACTGATGAGGGGGCAGCAAATAAGGAGCCATAGGAGGTTACTGTTTCTCAGATAAATAAGAGAAATAAAATCAGAATGCAGAGCCTCAGTGGTCACTCAGGGGACTAGAACAACTGCATATAGTAGCACACAGAGCTACAGTATAAATGTCGCTCTGTGTTTGGGGCAGGACTCACTGAAGCAGCCTTTTGCAAATCATGCTATAGCTCTGCAAGGGGACACAGGTTGCTGCATAGCAGATCGCTGCAGTGAGGGTGTCTCAGGGGCTGATGCAGTCAGACTAGGACTTCTATAAGACCACAGGAACTGTGCATGCAAGTCACTGCATTAAAGCCATGTATGAAGAGCATAGGAGTTCGTGAAGGCTAGAGGGGACAGGCAGGCAGGGTTTGCCTAATTCATCTTTGGATGGGAAGGTGGTACTGACCCTTGTTGTCCCAGGATTTTCCTTTGTGCAGTGTATGAGCTTGGGTAACTGTTGGGACCAGGATTCACCTCAGAGCATGGAGGTGAAAGAAAAAAACATCATTTTGTGCCATCATATTCACTTGTTTTCTTTGGTCAAAGTACAAAGTCTACCCTAATGTCTTTAGGCAAAAAGAGAAGAAAGGTATTTAATTTGGCTACACAACAGGATTGCTGTCGTAAGTAATTTAGACATTGCATAGCAGTTTTTTCTGAATCTGTCAGATCCTCGAAAGAAAAGGACTTAGTCTTTGCAGGCTTGGAAAGTATTTTTGTTGCAGTATCTGTGTTTTCTATTAGGAAAAAGGGAAATAAAACAGAAAAAAATAGAAAAAATATAGAAAAATAAAGAAAAATAAAAAGCACAAAACAACATATCAGATACGGGACAAATTCAAGAATAATAGAATTTGTTACAGAAAAAAATATACTGGCAAATCAATCAAGTTTGCAAGTTTATATGCTCACCTTTACATGAATCCATTGTGTTAGCATAGAAAATTGTAGTGTAATGTCAACAGATCCAAGATTCTTCAGATTACCCCAACTTTGGTGCAAGTTAGTCAGAAACAATACAAAAATATTTTTGTGTGTGGACTAAAATGCTGAACCATGCAAGATGCTGAGGGATACGGATGTTGTTCTCACTTTAGCTGAGCAGCTGCAGGGAGCTTCCAGTTGCCTTACTCCAAGGGAAATTTGGAAGTGTAGTTTTCTTGTCCGCTCTGCACTCAAAGCAGAGAAATCAACCTATGATTGTTATGAGGTAAACCATGAACTAAACAAGATTTTGCAACCATAGATTAATTTACTTCTTATTAGATCTGCTGGAATGTAATCTTTCTCATGTTCAGAGTAGATATTGACTCATCTGTTCACAGCAGAACTCAAAAAATTCATAATACAGCAAGACTTCAGGGCCAACCCTAGCTAGGACACTTAGAAGCACATTGTCTTTAACTCTGGAAATCTAGACCAATTCCTTTAAACCCAAAAGGTGGCTTGAAAACAAACATTTTAGGCTCATTGTCTTCAGTTTCAGTTAGGCTCATTGTCTACAGCATTTCCAGTCAGCTTCAGCCATCACATGGTGAAGCCATCATATGGTGAATCTGTATCTTCACCCTGTGTACCTGCCCAATCCTTGGAGTTATTTCTCTTGTTGCTCCCTAGAACGTTTCTGTGCTGGAGAATCACCACTGGCGGTCTACGATCGGCATGCTTCGAGAATCCCGGCTCCTGGCGCACCTGCCCAAGGAAGTCACGTAAGGAAACACATCGCTCAGGCCAGCCTGTGGCTTCCTTCACTTTTCCTGACTCTCCTGCTGCCAGTGCAAAACCCATGAGGCACAGTTAGGCAGCAGCAGTGTTTTCTAAGAGTTTGTCACTCTTGGAGCACTGTCAGCATTAGGGATGCTGCGATTCTTCCACATTATCTGTTCCTCATGAATCTCCTTAGGCAGCTAGAATAGTTGTAACCAATAGACTCCAGCAGAGAATGACCAGATAGACCAAACTGAATCTATAAAGAAAAAAGTAGCCCTGTGATAGCTATGATTTGCAGAAGACTGTTTTGAGCTATTACATTCAACAGTTCCACGACTGAAAGGGCTTATTTTCATTTAATTGCAGACAGGATATCGAACAGCAATTAGGTTCCCTAATCCTGGCAACAGACATCAATAGACAGAATGAGTTTTTGATCCGTCTGAAATCTCACCTTGACAATCAGGATTTGAGACTGGAGGATGCACAAGACAGACATTTTATGCTTCAGGTAACTTCTTAAAATTATTTTTGCTACTATTCAAGTATACAAGTAAATTCCTTGAGTTAAAAAGCTGTGAATGCAGCAGATACTGGACAGCATCAAATCCTGGGAAATAAAGATAAGCACTTGTAAGTGGGAGAGTCTCCTACTCCATGCCCTTTCCAAGGCAACCTGACATCAGGTGCCCAAATCATGCCCCTATGATCAATGCCCTTACCCTGTCTCTGCAAGGACAGCTGTTATGATGCCAACAGGTGCTTCTCTGTTGATGATGAAGAAACCAAGTTTTATTCTTAAAATCAAATGGGTTCAAATTGGTTCTTCCAACTCAACTATGGTCATTAACAGGCTTTTCAGAATAAACCTCTGCCAGTTAAAGCATTACAATACTGAGATTAAAGCAGCAGCATGTACAAGCTGGAGACCAGACATCGATTTTGCTCTTAAATGCATAAAAAGAGTTTAGGTAATGATCATCAGATATAAAACAAACATCTACATTTATCGGTTTGTCGAGATGACAGGAAAGGTGCAAGTAATAACGAGAGAAGTGCTGACCTGTTAAATCTCCCCTTTCCAGAAGTGTGGGAAATGTAATAACCTGCCTGACTGGCCTCCATAAAACAGTCTTCTATCAGATTTTTCCATGGATTGTGCGTAGCAGGGTGATGGCTTATCAGATTTCCGCATAAATTAAGCAAGAAAGCTGTACAAATGCCAAAGGCACAGGGATTACAGATCTCATCTATGGGGAAAAAATAACACCCTCCTTACTTCCTTGAAGATAGAAGCTAAGGGCACAAAAATGCTGATATTCACTTGTTTGGTGGATTAGTTGTGGAAGAACTTGAAAATAAACAAAAAAAGCTTGACTGATGAGGCTAAGTTAATTACTACGTAATATTTGAAAGGACCTTCCAGACAGCAGTATGATGAGGAAAGTTCCCTAGAAGAACTTTTGAAGTGGTCTCAACTTACACGAGAAATATTTTATGTTTTCCTGTCTGGGTCCCAGAATGAATTCTGTCCTCTGTCAAGGTAACCAGATGGGGTCAATCCCCAGAGAAATAGGTACATGACATGTTCCAAGGCAGCAAGAGAGGGAGACTTTTGCATAGTTTACTTTTCTGAGGCAGTTCCTCGATTTTAAAAGTCTCCTGCTTTCCCATCCTCATTCCCTTCGAAGTACATTGAAAGTGTTAAGTAAGTAATAAAGTGAAGCCAAGCCAGAGGCAATGCAAAGGGCCCTGTGCTTAGCTTTGCAAACGAATTTGCAGACATTAAAATGAAATGTAATTGAAGGGAGATACAAGGTCAGTCATCAAGACCACAGAGAAGTGATGCCCAAATAGTGTCACAGCAGCCTGGCTTTTCCCTTCCTTGTCCCCAGTGATGGATGCTGAGCCTGGCAATCACCAGGAGCCAGCCTGAAGCTTTTGTTGGCTTATTCCCATCAAGGAATATCCAAAAGGCTTTGCAGTCTTGGAAAGCGGCCCTCCCCTTGTTCTCGCTACAGCAAAGCAGAGTGCTGAATGAAAGTTTTGTTTGCAGCTTAAGTAAATGATCTTTCCTCAAAAGGCACATTTGGGCACGGCTCAGTTTCTAAAAGGTGATATTAACCCTTCTCAGCATCACTCTAGGGTTTCATGACTGTCGTCTGTCCCGCCAAAACACCGCTAGACAATAACTTCTTCGTCTCACCACATATTTCACCCTGGCTTTCAGATCGCGCTCAAGTGTGCCGACATCTGCAACCCCTGCCGCCTCTGGGAGCTGAGCAAGCAGTGGAGCGAGCGGGTCTGCGAGGAGTTCTACCGGCAAGGTGAGCACTGCCGCTGCCCGCCCTGCCCTGCCCTGGAAATCTCCCCCAAAAAGGACAAACCAGCTTTTGCACAGAGCGATCACCTCAGTTTAGGAGTGAGGAGGGAGGAGCAGCATGTGTCTTCTTGTGCTTTACGGGTTTAGCGGAGCACGGTGCTGCTCTGAGCACCCTCCGGTCACTGTTGGCTGAGGCGGCGCCCGGGTGGCACCATGGCACAGCCACAGCGCCGTCCTCTGCGCTTCATCTCCCTTTACCAACCCGGTACAATGCCGGGGGTAGTCCTACCCTCATCCTTTCCCAAACACAACATCCTCTCCCGCGTGCACACGTAGAGAAGGAGTTTGAATGCGAGTCCTGCTATGCTGAACTCTTCTAACACAGCTTAATGGGCCAAAGCAGGCAAGCCAAAGCTCTGCTCAAGCCCATTTCAAATTATTTCAAACTCCTGCAGAGAGCCCAGTCATGCAGGTTTTTGGATTTTTTTTTTTCAGCGCAGTAATTACACCATTTGGCTCTATCTGCATAAGGCAAGGTCATGCTGTGCTACAACACCGACGGGGATCAGCCGAGTTTAATCACCGCTGAGTTCTTTGTTAGCAGCATCCAGAGAGCCTAAGGCAACTAGTATGAGTACTGGAAAAGCACAATGAAATGCAGAGTTCATTTAAAAATTCATTCTGTGTGACAAAATTAAGTGGCGTTTGAGATGGTAGCTAGTACAGTTAGACCATAGCATTAGCAACTGAAGGCAAATAGGCCAGGAAGTCAATTTTCAACCAGTGTCAATTAGAACTGGTGAAGTATCTTTGACATTGATGCTGTTCAAGTGCCATGGGACAAATAGCAAGGTGCAGATATATTTTATCAGATGTAAAATCAAGACATAATCAACATCTACCACATGAGGGACTGTGCAGAAAGAGACAGCAGTCTCAACCCTTATGAACTTAAGTTGTTTTTTCCCAAGGCTCAAGATTCAGTAGCGTAACCCATCAAATAAACCTCTGAAAGGGGATGTTGGAGCAGACAAGACCCGTTACACCTGTAACGAGGGAAAAAGTAGTTAGGAAGTGATTTGGGAGAACGTACAGAACTGTGGTCTGACTATCACTGGTGGCTGTAAATCCTGCTAAAAGTGATCCATTATATTCAGTACTTTTTTGTTTTGTATTTAGATATCATTATGTCTTCATTAAAAAATAAAATATTTGTAGATCTCTGTCTGTCCTTACACACGATCTTGGGGTTTGAAGGTGGTTTGTTGACACAAAAGGACACTGAGATTAGCATTTGAAAGCTGTAGCTCTTATTTACTGAGAACAAGTGTCATTTTTAATTATAGACTAGGCAGATATCCTCATGATTAGTGCCTTGCTTGACCTTCCTTATCTAACACATACAAAGCTTTTTAATTCTTTGTAGTAAATATTTTAATGTCATTGTGAAAGAAATTCATATCCTGATCTTCCCATACAAATCAGACACATTGATGCCTGCAATGGTTCTTAACACCAACCTTTCCTGAAAAATATTTTAACTTGATCTCAGGTAATCAGGACTTTGTCCATATAGTGAAAATCTTTAATCAGTCTTAAAGCTAGATCATTTCAATGGGCATTTTTAAAGTTAAATAGGCACATAAGGAAAATAATGCAACTTGATTTGTTTATATAAAACCAGATTTGGCAAGAAACAAGTATCAAGAAATTTTTAATGCTTAAACACCTTTAATATCCAGGTTAAAAACCTCTGGAAAGGTTTTTAACATTGGTTGGATGGTTTTCCCCGGTGTGAAAGTTCTCAGCATTCCGTAATTCATGCAGTTATTTTCATAACAACATAAGAAGACCGACCCTCAGTTTAAGTTCTTGCCATACAAAGGAAAATCTTAGCTTTCTGTTGTAAAAGACTTATTCAAAGAGGATGTTTGGTCATTTATGGTCCCCTCCGTCTCAGGAGGGGATGTCACTAAAGTTAGACACTTTCTATGTCAAAGATTTTTGGAGGGGATATGGGGGAAGAAGAGGACAGAAGAACTACACAGTTGGAAACATGACATTTATTTCTCTTTTTTTGTTGAATTGCCCTTTTTAACTGTGAAACTCTACATGTTTCTCTAATATTTTCTAAATATCTAATTAAAAACAAAAATAGCCCCTCACATATTTTTATGAAACAGTTGCATACTGCAGAGAGAAGGAAGGCAAGGCTTCAAAATGTATATAGTATTTTGTACATGCCTATATGTGCCTGTGTGGCACAAAAGCATTTAAGTGAAAACTGTGTTAGTGGGGATGGGATCGGGAGCACCAGTAGCTTCAGATGGAGCAAATGAAACTCCCTGAGCTCTTCATATATCCACCTGTTCCGTGGTCTTCTCTCGCCACTGCAGCAATGGCATGTGCCATGGCTATGGATTACCTCAGGTACACACAGCACATCTCCTAACTAACTGACTGCCTTAGCTCCATACAAAAGAGCATCCTGCCTGCCCGTTTCTGCCCCTGCAGGAACAGTCTCCAGCGATGCTTTCGGTTTGGCCGGCTCTGTGGCGGGTTGGGCCTGAAGCAGGCTCTGGAGCAGCCGGCTTCCCGCAGGCTGCTCCCCGCCTCCAGACACCCCTGCTCACGTACAGCAGCTCCCCGTTCCCAGCTGCAGCCCTCCTGCTCCAGTTAGTCAAGTCCTGGGTTGTGGATGGGGCCAGGAGCTCAGTCAACTGTGTTGTCTCGAGTCCATCTATGGTCTCAAATCAGTCCTGGGCAGATGACTCCCTGGGGACTTCCTGGACCAAGCAGGGAATTACAGATACTCGGCTATATCACAGCTGAAAGGCAAACTTAATTTCATCCTTATCTTCATCCACATTTATAACTTCAATTCCACTTCAACACTTGAGCCTACGTTGCTCAAGCTCACGCCCTGGCTCTGGTTAGTCTGCGTGTGCAGACCCAGCTGCGGACTAAGTGCCTGGTTCCACCAGGCTGCCCTTTAGCAGCAGTGGTCTGGTACCACAGACACATTAACAACTGGCCCTGCAGTGCTGGTAGAGATTCAAAGTTTCTGAAATACATACTATGCATTTTTTTCTAGTAGGAGCCCATTTGAGCCATAAGTAAATAAACTAGAATGTCTTAAAGCATACGGGAAGTATTTCTCATGTAAAAGAAACTATTAATTAGTTTAGAAAATTCCCCGTTAGTTTAGAAATTAGTTTAGAAAAGTCCTCAAATTAGAAATTAGTTTTAGAACTTAGTTTGAGAATTAGTTTTAGAATTTAGTTTAGAATTTAGTTTTAGAATTAGTTTTAGAATTTTAGAATTAGAAATTAGTTTAGAAAAGTCCTCAAAACACTTAAGTGTTCAGATTTAATATTCATTCAAAAGTCACCTCTCTTAAGATATACTTTCCTTAGTAAGGTTAGTCCCTCTGATAACCCAAAATTAAATAAATAAAAGAATGGTCTGCAAATAAAGGCATCAGACATTTAATGTAGTCTTTGTTGGTGCACTATTCCAACTGCTTGGATCCCTGCAGCTGCAGTCTCACATAGCTAATGTGAAGAGATACAAGTGGCAGCAAATTATTTTCTTTTTTTGTAGGTGACCTGGAACAAAAATTTGAACTGGACATAAGCCCTCTTTGTAATCAGCAGAAGGACACAATACCAAGCATACAAATTGGTAAGCACCAGTTTCACTCTGTTATCTATCTGTCTATCTCCATCACTCTGTTTATCCCAGTGTGGCACAAGCTCAAGCAGAAACTGAAATGTGATAAGTGATGAAACAAAATCCATCTGCCACATAAGCCCAGTGAGCTAGCGGCCAAGGTCAACTTTGTGAATCATGAACGTTTGATCTGGGATTGACTCCTTGCTGCCTTGCTTATGAGGTGAAGCATGACCTTGACTCAGAGATGATCAGCCAGTTGCAAGCTTGTTTTAATGAAGTAACTTGACTATATGGGATGATGAGGGAAAGAATTTCCAAAACTGTTGAATTTGCAGCAAAGATTGCCAATTTGAAGTAGTGTCATCATTATTTCCTCTGTCCAGTCCCCTGCAGATTCTTCATAAACACTCGATAATCTAGTTCTCCTGCAGAAAAAAGTTTCATGATCCAGTGGAGAAGAAAAGTGATGAAATAATATGCTATCCTAAGAGCTTTCAGACTTCTTTGTTGCCTTAGTAGTTCTCTGGAGGTTTTGGATCAAGAAGTCAGGATCCCACTTTCTTTATTTTGCCTTATTTTTTTTCAATACCTTAGCTGTCTCCAGCTCGACTCGCTGCCTTCAGAGCACTAACCACAAGGTTCCTCTCCTCTGCTCTGATGCATATTGGCATCTCCACAGCCTCCATGTGCTGGACAGCACTTGAGCAGGGAGCGGTGATTCCAGGGCAATGTTTGCAGTATGATCTCAACAGCCTAATAGCTAGTTTGTAATTTGTGTTTTCATAAATACATCTGTAGTTTTATACTATATGTATAGTATGTTAACTGGGCAGTTGTGTAACCATAAAAATGTCCTTGTCTCACAACTGAACAATGCTGCTAAAGCGTTTATCTTCCTTTTCCCTTGCCAGAAAAGCATGAGGAAGAAGCAATGAGTTAAAATAAATCATCTAATAATAAATAATCGTGATATTTTTTCCCCATGTGATTGCTTTAAGTTCAGCAAAGCAGATTCTCTTTGCCACAGAGATCAAATTAGCGTAATCAGCTTAACCAATGTGAAGTTTTACCACACCAAGATCATCTGCAGTGGAAATACAGCGTAGCTAAGTTCAAGCAACCAAACCGAAACAAGCCTTTCCGAAACGCAAGTTTCATCCCCAGATAGCTCCAGCCCGTCGTGACCACAGCTGCGTCCGCAGGAGCGCTCGCCGCAGCTCACTGTTTCAGGCCCGCTGAAGCGGGGCCAACTGGCTGCCCCAGCCGCCCCGCTGTGAGCTGCATGCCCCCTGGACGCACGACCGCCCACTCGCGCTCGAGGCACGGGCACAAACGCTCCTCCAGGAGTCCCGATGGCCCCGGAGACCCCTCGCGCAGACCCCAGCTGTAGCTGCAAGCCCCAGACAGCAGTTTTATTGGCAGTGTCAGGCCCTTCCGGTCATTTCAGAGTTATATAAATCCAAGCGCATTAAGGTTTCAGCATCGGTGGCAACCTGCTGACAGAAGTGAGTCATGATTTGCAGATAAACCTGCTACATTGCAGCTTATCCCCATACAACAAAGGAACAGCAGCCAAAAATTCTAATTCTGCCTTTAAATGTTCCCTTCCTGAGCTCCCGCTTGTTGGAATCGTACTGCAGCTTAAGTCTTAGAAGCATTATTTGAATTTCAATTTATTTTCCTGTATCATCAAAGATATTTTAATAACAGTTTACTTAAATACAAACCAGTACTATGCACAATGGCTGTTCTAGAGTGAACTGATACAAAAAGCAAGCCAGTGTAAAAGCCATTCCCCATTAGGTTAGAACAGAGAACCTTTCTGGCACAAAGAAGTTCTCATGTGCTATTAAAGGCCAGCATACAAATTTCAACTACTATTCTTGTTTGCACTCTACAGTATAACAGGCATCTGCAACAGACCTACCTATAACAAAAGCTGTAAATAGATATAGGTATGTTATAGGTACATAATACAGGGTAATGCAGAAGTCCCCAGGTCCATGTAAGTGCAGCAAGCTGTGTACTAGGAAGCAGAATAGCCACAGCAGCACTCACTGCCTTTGCAATGATCGTCTCTGCCTCTTAGGTATTTTACAGGGCTTAAACACTATAGTCGACTCTCAGCTCTCTCATTCACAGCCACATCTAAGGAACTAGCTGACTACAGCAACTAAGTAAAACAGATGATAAAAACAGAGTGTCTACCTTAAAAAAATGGTCTTAAAAATAAAATTGCAGGTAACTACTCTTTTTTGTTGTTGTTCAGGGACATCTAATTAGAGTGAGCCAGTCTGTTGAATAATGTAATCGATGCAGAGCTTAGATCCTGGCTATAATAGTCATGATTCACATTCTGAAAACATTCAAACAGGAAACCTATCCAAGGTTTCATAAAGGTTATGAAAAAAAAAAGGGGCAGGAGCAGTCATTCTAATATCTGTAAAGAAAATTCACAGCCATCACATGTGATTTTATATAGATAACTCTCCATGTGATCTGAAACCCTGTGAGAGAAGCATGCCATTTTTCCCTGACAGAAGAATCTGAGAGAGGAATTTCTCTCAGATTTTACTGTTACACGTACAGATACATATCTTTATCACATGCACTAGTCAAGTTTACAAGAGTTAATGGCTGTGTGAGGCAGTATCGTTCTGTCTTCAGTGTTCTGCAATTTGCACTGCTGCATCCCATTGCACCGGACCGTGGGGAAGTGCATTGAGTGAATGGATTTGTTGCTGACCTGCCTTGTTTTGTGTGCTTTCCCAGGGTTCATGACATATATCGTAGAGCCACTGTTCGAGAGGTGGGCCCAGTTTACAGGAGACACTCCCCTCTCCGAAAACATGCTAAACCATCTCAGGAGGAACAAGGCCAAGTGGAGGAGTTTGCTCCACAAGCAACACAGCAGTAATAGAAGCAGCGAGCACTCAGGTCAAGTGACTGGCAGCCAAGAACAGACTTTAAATGAAGAAGAGACTCCTTAGTGGCAGCTTTGCACTTTTCCCTTATAGCACTGCTATCTCTGTCTTGATCATAGCAGCAAACGAAATCCCAAGGGGCTAAAAGGAGCCTGTTGGCAAGAACACGGAAACGAGAAGAAACAGCACGCAGCAGCTGTAAGGGTTGTCACGAGTAAAGCCGTGGCTCTGCTGGCGGGTGCCAGCGCGATCTCCTTCGTGCTGCTCTCCCGCCTCGCTCCGCGCCTGCCCGCGGCCACTCCTCGCTTGTGGCCACGAACTGCAGCGCTCGGCAGCTCCCGCCCGGCCAGCGGCCGCCGAGCGGGGGCTAGGCCCAAGCGAGCGGGGCAGTGACAGGCGCTCCTGGTTACAGATCCATTCGCCATGAGTCATACGGTGACATGTGTATATAGGCCCAGAGCACCCTACACTTCCCAGTCTGGCAGCTGGGCTGCACATTAAGCCACCAGCATCTTCAAAATCCAGAGGACACTGGCTGAGCAAGACAGCGCTTGCAGGGGGCAGAGACAGCCTGGTTATTTTAGTAATTAAAACAAACAAAAAAACCTTTTTAACTTTTGTATTCTGTGCACTAAACAACCGATCTAAAAACTTCGGACTGAAGTTGCTCTTCGTATACACAACTCCAGTGTAACAAAGCTCATTTTGGTAATCATTTTTATGCCACTTTGGATAAAAGACTGGCATCTTCCCACTGCAAGGAACAGTATTCCCTCGCAAGTGAAGAGAAAGGTGTTGTACAGTTGAAACCTTTGAAAATGAACAGATGTATCTTTTAAGTACTGTTTCAAATAACATGTTTATATTCATATGTGTACATTTTCTGTAAATACAAAGCGCTACTGATTCCCATGCCAAAATACTGGAGTACTGTGGGATTGCTACCTGTATAAACATTGGCACTGTGAACAGAATACTGTTAGTTTTCATACAAGAGAAAGCATTTGTAAATACGGTATAGAGTTTATTAATATACACCATCATTTGTGGATAAAAGCCTTAACTTCTAGCATCCTTCATCTTCTGATAGCTGCCAAAATCATGTTATCACAAGATCTGATTCTGACCTGCCTTCCCACTATCAAAGGTGTGCTGAAGGTCACCACGGAATGAAGTCTGGCACGACACCTTCCTGAAAACTTCAAACGCATTCCATGCGGGTCCGTGTTTCCAAACCCATGGCACCTTGCACGTCCAGGCTAGGCAAATGCTTCAGAGAGCCTGAAGTCTCGGTTTAAATAAAACTACACAGCAACACCACATAATTTGACGGTTCAACCTGATTAACATTTATTCAAGAGTTGAAATTTTTATTAACTAGCATAGTGATCTGCTAAGCACAACATCTAGTTGTTCTAGAATCCAGTTGTTTTCCTGAGCAAAGTTGAAGTGTAGGTGATTTTTCCATACTTTCCCTTCCCTATAGGCAGCATCTAAATGCACCTATATTTTCATTTTCATTAAAAAATACTTCATCTGACATTCAGATCAATCTCACTCAATGAAGAAAAAAATGCTTTGTAGCCAATCTGTTAAGAAAAATCTCTTAACTGTTATACTAGCTGAGGAAGTTTCTATGTCCTGGTGTTTTTGAAAGATCCATGGCCTTACATATACTATAAACAACTTCAGTTCAGATAGTCTTTTTACACCTTTTCTTAAGCTTCCATCAGTTTCGATGGGATGGCTTTCATGAGCACTGCTGCATTGTGCCAAGTGTTTACCCTCCTTTACTCCCCACTCCCCCAAAATCATATTAAAGCACAGTGTTATTGTAAATCTCCACTATATCAAGCCTGTATAGCTATTTTCCAACAAAAATAGCACCTGCTGCCATATAATCATCTTGTGTCATGATTACTTTGGAGAGGCCAAAAAGAAAGCACTTTTTAAGCTTGCATTTAAAAAAAAATAAGATTTATTTATTAAAGTGCAAGAGGAGTTAGAATTTTTCTCAGTCACAGGGAGGATTGCCCGGTGCCTAATATATTTAGAGGAAAATGGAAATCACAAGTTGTAGTAAAGAAGGTTTTACTCATTCTAATTAATAGAGCAGGGGTATCTTTTGAAAAAGATATTGAAACACAGTGAACTAGGTGGACATGAACTGTGAGGACACGAGTTATATTAAGATAAGTAGTTTTCTTCTATCAACTTACAGACTATTTTGTCAAGCAGTACAGAAATTTCTTCTTTCTCACTCTTCTAAAGGGGACTCAAAAACTGGAAGTACTGTGAGACCAGCTAACAATCACAGAGAGGGAGCTGTAGAAGAATAAAGTTATTTCTAACTACAGGACATAAATGCCTTTTTAACCACCTGATAGTGGGGGTGAGAGCATCAACATTTCACTGCCTTTCAGGTGTATTTTTTCTTTCTCCTGACAGATTTAAGAGAAGGCGAAACAGGGAGTGGAAGTGCTTGTAGGCAGCACTTTGGGTACATATAAAAGAATAGCATTTCCTTCCTGCTTTGTCTTTTTACTGAGAAGTGGAAGCCGCCTTCATCAAGTTCAAAGAATTTTTTTTAAATGTTCTAAAGCTTTACGTAAGCAAACCTGGTGTCTAGCAGCATAAAAGCCTCTTGACAGACACATCATTGTGCTGTTTCTGAGGAGCTTCCAATAGATCCAACTGGAGAATTCAGCACATAACACAGCATATAACAAAGCTCTCTTACAGCTACGGTACCACCAAGATCTTCTATGTAATTAGAGCCTCCTGAATCCATCAAAAGTTAGCACTCACTGACTTTAAACTTCCTAATAAACATTTTAAGAACAGTTTTTCAAAGGACAAGTGATTTCTTTTTGTTTCTGAACACACTTGATGATAGATTTCAGTTACCTTGTCTGGTAAAACACTGTTTGGAAGGGGTTTGGGCTGGCTCCAGAAGAAGCCAAACTACACCCAATGCAACCAGTTTGACAGCACCAACATTCAGTGTATGCAGATGTGACATGTCTTGGGTGTTTGGTTTGGAGAACATTTCTACACTGGGGGATTTCTCCCCAACAGAACACTAGAGGGACAGAGTGGAGGGGGAAAAATATATATACATATATATTTGCAGACATACAGAGCATATGATTTCATTCCCCAACAGCCAGATCAACCATTTTACAGAATGGGCAAATTATTGCTCTTTCCTACTGGGTTTCTGCGGCTAATAGTTTCTGAAGTTTTATAATTGAGTTACAATTTCATATATATAATGAAGAAAGCAGAAACTGCTAAGAACAAGAGACTATGCTCTCAGATAAACCACACAAATAGAATTCACTTGATTAAAACCCAGTTTCTTTAAATGCAGATTACATACCTCCATAGAGATAAATTCTGTGTGTAGAGATAAAAAAAAAAATGTAACACAAGAGTGGGAATAAGTGGAACTTTTAAAGTGATTAAAATAATACTTAGCTATGTGTTTGCATAGAAGGTATTACCTATATTGAGGGTATTAATGGTCAGCATTCTGATCACCAGCCATAAGGGTATGGGAGGAAACAGGACTGTACTTTTTAAATGCAAAGGAGGGAAGGGAGTAGCTGACATTGCATGGGAACGTACATAGGAAGGAAGTAGGAATGGAGTATGGCAGAAAAAAAAACATGATCTGCAGTGCTGCCTTAACTAAGCTAAAATGTGGGACTTTTATTTTTTGGGGTATAACTTACTGATTTTGGCAAAGGAAAGCAAGGTCTCTCGGTTGATCACTGAGAAGACTGCTACCACAGTGAATAGAATAGGCCAGTTTTCTACCTGCACAGCTCTCTTACTAAGTCTTCTAGTCTGCAGTTGAACTCTATTATTAAGTTTTCAACAAATACAAGCTTCTTCCAAATCAGCTGTTCTTAGAAAGGAGAAACACTCAAGTGGCTATAATTATCAGGTATCAATCAGAAGGCAGACCATAATTTATAGCCTTATATTTAAGTCAATCAGCTGAGCTGTCTGTAAAGTACTCCATCTCATGGCCCCACCATCCCCAGTTCATTCCCCACAGAATCCATTCTTCAACTTGAAGTACGATCCTGCAAATCCTGTCCCCACCCCTCCTCCCCCCAAAAAAAACACCAGAAAGAGGGCATGCTTCATGCCAATAACATGGATCCAAAATACTTTGATTGGTGCAAGCTATTATTCTATTCTTGGTTTCTATAATCCACCCAATATTTTAGGTACATAAATTTTTAGTGCATAGTGCAAGTTTGACTTGGATGTAAAATATATTCTGCTTATCTTTGAATTCAAGATTGTATATGTCATGGTTATTGTAAAGCATTTTATATATACACATTCACATATCTTATACAACTTTATGGGCCAAACAGTGGTCCCACCAGCTTCACTGGGACCAAGAATCAGCCCCCATATGTGCGTATATATGCCATATGCATCATTCGGAAAGGAAGCACTTGATTGTGTGAAAATGCTGTGACTGCTATGCAGTGATGCCAAGAGACTTAACTGTATCTTTTTTAACATACTGCTGTAAGTATTCATCATGTCAAAGAATGACAACTAATAAAATAATAATAATAAAAGTATGCTGTCCAAAGTTTGTGGGTCAAGCTGTTGGATGGAAAGCACATCCTTAGGTTGCTGAGGACATTCTGGTTTGAAAAGGTCACAGGATCATCACTGTACCAGTAGGCTACTTTAGAGATTAACTTTTCTCCAAATGTATCCTTAGCCTTGCTTTCGGAATTTAAATGGAGTTAGCAGCAAGGAAAGTCACTGCTTTCCCCATCTTCCTTCTAAGTATATAGCAGGATTTCCAGCCACTGGGGAGAGTGCTTCCCTGCTTAAGTATTTAGAGGAGTTGTCTTTTACTGTTGTTTCAATTCCAACAAATACTCCTTAATATTGTTAGACAGCTTTAATCTCCATTTTCTGATAGCTAAGCTGAGAACCGTGTGCAACATGTCAGAGGCTTGTGAAGCTTAATTAGAAGTATTTGAAGTATTGAGATTCTCCCCAATAAGTATTTCTAAGAAGTGAAAAGCGTTTGTTGTCACTAATTGACTCTTGTCACTCTAGGGACTTCTTGTTGACTGGGATACACTTCTAAAGCCTAATTTTATCTGTGCCTCAAAATCTTCAGCAGCAACTCACAGAGCTTGCATAGAGCTATGGTGAACACAGAAGCTAGAAATATGTCTGGGCTCAGTATTGTTTAAGATAGTATTTTAAATTAATTAAAAAAAAAATCAGAATAGAATCATAACACGAAGTGTTTTCATGTGTCCCCTGGATGCAAGCTCAACTGCAGAATGGATTCTGGGATGAAACCCCTTAGAGATCTGTCCTGTGCACCAACAGAGTTGCGATGGTTTCTCCAGGAGAGGTTTTACACAGGCAGCACTGGAAAACTATTCACAATGTCCCAGCAGGAATTTCAGCAGTATTACTTTCAATAACAGCTAAGTCAATACATCTTCTTACTCTATATAGGCACTGCCTGCATGGACACCAATGTTTAACAGTTCAGTACAAATAACACAAACTAGCCTGTTGAAGTAATGAATCACCGGACTTGCAGAAAGGTCATAAAAAATGGCAGCCTTTTCCATCGTGGCCAAAGGCCAAGTGCAACTTAGAGGCAGGACGTGGGAAGCACAGCCGCTCGCCTGGTAAGAATGGCTGTTGAGTTAGAACTCAGGGGGAGCCAGCACAGCGCCCCTCCAGGCTGCAGCCCTCCCTGAGCTGAGAGCCACCTGGCTACCAAACACATGGGCTCGAGCAGCAGGGTGGGCTTGTCGCGTGCCCACTCCTGCACCTCTCAGCAGCCTCGTGTATGGCACAAGCGCAAACAATCAGTTCAGAGCAGATGGAGAGACCAGAAACTAAACTGCAGCAGAGAAATGACAGGGCTCGACTTACTCTGCTGCCAAAACTCTTGGATCACTTCACTGTACCCTGAGCTCATCTGGGTCTCGGGAAGAGTTTTACCGAGCCACACGCAGTAGCTCCATCGATGACAAACCCTACTCCCAGCAGAACTGCTTGCTCACGGCTACCTTAGGTGCCTTTATGAAGCCACATAGGTCTATTCACACAGGAAAGTTGAGCATTAGAACAAACAAATTTAATGAATTTCATTGTCAGGCAATTATGGTAATACACTTTAAAGAAACAAGCTGAACCCCACAGGGGTCTAAACATATTGTACAGGACTAGAAAGGGGATCTGGGTATCATAAGAAAGAGCAACCAAAAAAAGTATTATTGTTCATATGGACAGGGATAGAGAGGAGTTGTGCCATTATTTCCCCCTCTCCTACCTCCTAGAGATAAGTTCTACTTTACCATTTTCATACTAATCACTCCTCTCTGGAAAGTGACAGTACAACAGTGAGAGGTGCAGAGAAGGCTAGAACAAAAAGAAATGTTTCAAAAACACTCAAGTGAAACTCAAGAGAAAAGAAAGGAGGAAAAAAAAGAAACTATAGCTTCATCATTACTTTAGGAGGTGAATAGGATGTAAGTTTCTCTAGATAAAAATTGAACAATGTTGAACAGACAGGTTGAAAATATCTAGTTTTGCACATTTAAACATTAGAACAAGGGAGGACTAAGTAAAATGATTTATCTGGAAGTTGCTGCCACAAGAAAACAGTAACCTTTAACCACAGTGCAAGATATGAGAGGTCTGGTCATTTATATGTAGAAAATGAATATCCATGCTTATAAACCAGCACTGTAAAAATTATATTCTTGGAGGAAACACATCTTAGGACTTAAATAAACCTGTAATTCAAAATGAAGCTTTCATGACTTGCTTATGTAGGTCAACAATTCTTAAGGTCCAAATACAAAAGTTGTCTTTTGTATATGCAGAGAATTCCTGTTCTTCCTTATAATAAGCTAGAGCTCTTATATAAGCATATGTATGAAAGAAATACGTCTACAAAAGAAAAGAAATCTAGACTTGCACCTATACGTGTATTTGATGCCTAGTCTCATTTCTATAACAGGGTCTACCAACATCCAGAGGCAAACTCAGGGCTAGTCACTTAAAGGATCAAAATCCAAAGCAAACGAAAGATCCATAAAGCATCCAGAGTTAGGTCCAAGAAGAAAGAAAAACTCTGTTCCAAAGCACATCTTACATGCTGCATGTCACATATGGGGTTAATATATTTGCGTTCAATCTTTAAAGAAAAGCAGGTGAAAGATACTGATATCAGCATCTGAGAGGCCCAGAGATGAGTGGAATATCTTTGTTCAGTCTGTATTGCTTTGTTATGACAAGATTGCCAAGTATGTGACACACATTTAGAGACACTGCAACTGCACTTCATGGTACCTCTTCTCAACTTATTGCCCTCATTTTTTTTTTAAAAGCTCGCTAATTTGAAGGGAGAGCCTACATCATCACTCTGGAGTTACTTGACAGCTTAAGGGTTTGCGTGTGGGTGTGATATTGCTCTCAGCAACACCTTATATAATAATGCAGATGTCATTTTTCAGTTGGCACGGTATATCCACAAGTTGAAATTTTACTCCAAGATCCACGGTGGCACAGACCTCTGAAAGCTCTGACTATCAGCAGAACATTGAACTTTCAAGGACAGCACAGGCTCCTCCCTGCACCTATAAAATACTTCTGAAATGTTAAAGATACTACCTACCATGAGAGCTGGTCTCTTGTATTTCCAAACTTCACAGTAGAAGGCAAGTTAAGGGAAACTAGAAAAAAGGGAGAAGGAAGGGACTGTTGTCAAAAAGTGGTTCGGTTGAGAACTGTGTTCTAGATAGTTTACTGAACAGAATAAGATATCTGAGATTTTTTTTTTTTTTATCTAACAGGTCTTGATCGTCTATATATTAGAGGTCATAGTGGTTTGGGTCTTTGTTTGTTCATTTGTTTTCCTCTCCCTAAACTTTGTAGTGGATTCACCTTAGGACTAAGTCTGGGTTCTACTGCAGAGAGCCACTCACAAGAAGTCACCGCTTCCATTGGCCATCTCTGGCTCATAATTAAAATGCATCCTTGCTTAAATTATGCTAGTTTAACCTCCTGCTACCAGCTAGTATATTATATTTCCCTCTGTCTGCAAAAGAGGCTTAATACCCTTTTTATTTCTCTTTACAAATGCAAATCAAAATACAAATCAAAAAGACACTGCTATTAAACAGAAATAGACCTACCATTTCCAAGAGATACAGTACCAAAACCCATAAATTCAAACAAAACTTCTTTATAGCTTTCTATTTGACTGTTTTATGACTGTTTTACTCCTTTTAAAGACTCAGCTTACTATAACATTATCATTATGGCTTTGTGCCATCATTCTCACTTTCGTTATTTCTCATTATACAATTTCTGTTTAATTATCCACAAGTTTTATCAGTCACTGCAATTACGGCAAATATGAAACCTAGCATTAACCTAGCACCATTTCCTCCTTAGTAGAAGTACTTCCTTTCAGTGATTACTGTCATCTGCCACTTAATAAGCTCAACATCTATTTAGCATTTGTTTTACAGGCAATATGAAAGCCATATTTTAAATAACACTACAAAATGTTTCATTACAGATATTTTTGTCAAACGTGATTTAGAAAATCTTTTTTTTCCATAAAACCACATTAGACCACTCTTATTTTCCAAGTGCTTCCAAAACTGTAAGAGGATTCAAGTATACAGATTGAACCTTTCTGCTTTAGAAGTGATATGCACTAATTGACTTACTTATTTACTTACTAATTTCCCTGTTTTTCTTAAAAAACAGAGAATTTACATCTCACCAATTCCCCTACTATTCCCAGCCTTATTTAAAAGGAATATTATAAATCCAGATTTCCTTCAAACATGTTCTTCAGAAAGTTCAGATCTGAATTAACTCTCTGCAACTTCAGTTTTTTTTTGGTTTGGATTTATTTTTCTTTTCCCCTAGCAAACAAAGCCTCCATTAGAGAAGAAATACATTAGTGGTACTTAGTGATCCTGTTTCTTTTGAATACTTCTTATTTTTCTTTGGATTTATGCACCTCAGAAACTAAAGTTTGATTCTTGTTAAAGCAATTGATTAGCAACTTCCAAATAAAAAGCAGATTTTGATGGATACCAGGTGTGCTGTTAATGGTCCTCAGCTGGCATCAGGTCAACTGTTCATAAACAAAATGCTCAAGGTCCAGCCTTAGATCCTTTTCTTCAAAGCTACCAGCTCTGTAATGGATGGTAATGGATGCTGGAAAATGAGGAAAAACTTGGTCCTGCAATCAAGACCCAGCCTTCTTCCACAACAACTTTCCTTATGCTAGAGGGAGGAAAGGTGAAGTATGGATAAGATGACAACTGTCGACAAATTTGTACAATCGTGTAGAAATAGCACCAATTTCTGTGGGTTCCCCAGGCAACTCCTGTTAACAAGCAGTTCACCTAGCAACAGTTCCAACAGCTTAAACAGCAGGTAGAGGAATGCCCCTAATCCTGTTGGCTTAGCTTACCCTACGTATTTTTTTCCCTTATGGAGGAGCCCCACAAAGTTCTAACTCAACATCTAAAGCCAGGCTGTCACTGAAGAACTAGGATAGTCAGCTGATTATTTTGTACAGATCAGTTTCACTGGTAGCTTTGTCATTCTAACACACTCTTCTAATCTTAATAAAAACCAAGAGAACTCAATGCCACTATTGAGAAGTAATAAATGGACTGAAGATTTAGTAGGGGTTAAAAAAAAAAAGCTTAGAGAAATATAATAAGAAAAATCTCAGTATAATTCATATAGGTACACAGATGATCAGGGGCCTGGGATATCTGTCCTATGAGGAAAGACCGAGAGAGCTGAGCTCCAGGCCTGTTCAGCCTGGAGAAGAGAAGGCTGAGAGGGGACCTGATCAGTGTATACAAATATCTCAAAGGAGGCAGTGAGGAGGATGTGGCCAGCCTCTTTTCGCTGGTGGCCACCGACAGAACTAGAGGAAACAGCCAGAAACTAAAGCATCAAAAGTTCCACAGGAATTTAAGGAAAAATTTCTTAACAGTGAGGGTGACAGAGCACTGGAACAGGCTGCCCAGAGAGGTTGTGGAGTCTCCTTCTCTGGAGATCTTCAAAACCCGCTTGGACGCAGTCCTGTGCCATGAGCTCTAGGAGACCCTGCGTGTTCAGGGGGGTTGGACTAGATGACCTCTAAGCATTCTATGATTCTATGATTCTAAATTAACACAACCCATGCAAAAAAAATTTGAGTAGTCCAAAGGATGGATAAGGAACAGGGGTTGTTGATAAAGCCCACATTTCATCTGAAACAGATCAAAGTACAACTGCAAACTAGGTAATTTTGTTGTTATGAAACACCGAATTTCAGGTTACTTTCCCACTCTCTACATGTTGATAAAAAGCAGCTCCTACCTTAACAAAATTAAAAATAAGAACATTGAGCTTGACCTCTATTCAGAAACACTTCCTCACAAGTGAGAAGAGTATAACAAAAACAGCCTGGCTTATCAAGCCTACTTCAATCGATGACAGTCAGATAGAGTATATAACTCGAGCAATACACTTACTAGAAAAGGCATAGTGGAAAAAAGATGACTAAAATACCAGCCAGACAAAATAAGTGACAAACAACAGAATGCAGTTACAAAACCACAGTATCCCAAAGGACAAAGGAGAAATATACGTCAGCAGCAGCACCTACAGCCAACCCCTATAATCCAGACTGTTATTTTGGAACTTTTAACAGAGGTTCATATATTTCTCACTAAAAATAAGACAGATGCTCACCGTTGTGAATGATAAGGTCACAACACATCAAACACCTGCAAGGCAACACTAAACACAAAGAAACTGAGCTCATTTGGAGTTCCTCTCTATGCCTACCTTAGAGCAGAAACTACTGCTCAGCAGGTGGCTGTAATCCTGAAAAAAAAGAGACAGGAACAAGCACCTTTGCTTAAAACTGAAAGGCAGGCTCAAAGAGTTTTTTTGCTTCTAGATTATGCCCTACAGGTTAGGTAAAATATGTGGAAGCTTCTTTTCAGTAAGACTGAATCTTGCTGCAGACCAGTGGACTAAATCCTCCCTATCAATTTTAAAGTAGCTTTAATAAGGTTTACTTTAGACAGGTTTTCATTCATTCATTCCATAAAAATGCTGCCCAGCAAAAGGTAGGTACTGTGTTACTCTGTAAGAATTAGAAAGCAAAACAGAGAAGTGGGAATGATTGCCCTAGTGTTATATTCCCAGTTAAATAAAAGCCAAAGAAAAAGGAAGAAGGGCAAGACTAGAGGCCTTAAATGTACCGTTCTTGTAATTCATGCTGACATAATTGGTAAAATGATCCTTATTTAAAATATATAGTCATAAGTTGCACCATAAGCTACACTCCAGCAACAGCACTGAAATGAAAGGGGGTGCCAAAGCATTACTGAAAGCAGAATTCTGCTCTTTTTTTTTTTCTTCATTGCATTTCTTTTTAAAAATGGTTTATTGTAGCAGATAGCTCTCCATATTTTTCACAAGTTCCTCAAAATCTCCTTGAGGGCTGGAGCTTAGAGTCAGGTCACAAGAAGTGGTAGGCTTATCCATGCACTGATTCTACCTTCATCTGAAGAATCAAGATACCTTTGATATAAGTTAAGCAAAAATTTCAAATTAATATGAGTAGTTTCTTATCCTCAGAGACAAAAGGGTGCATTAACAGCTCCCAGAACACCCTCACTATCATCTTCTCAGACACGGATACAGAGGTGCAGCAATTCTTAGGAGTATAAGAAAACAAAGAGAAAAATGCTTTAAAAGCAGGTCCTACATTGAGACTATAATTAAAAAAAAATGACAATAAAAGAATTTTTAATGCTTACTGTTCAATTTTCTCTGAAAAATCTGGTTGTTACAATATTACATTCAGTATGAATGGGAAATCTTGAGAATAAAGAGATACAACCCTATTGTATGTTAAGCAATATAGAGGAAACTACCACGCACTTGTTAGTTGGAGCCTTTTTAAAACAATGAAAAAGTTTACATTGTTTAGTTCTGAAGTATTTTTCTGTAAAACCAAAAAAGTTCATGCTACATAATTATTTTTGTCGTTTCTCCTTGAAATAACGAGCAGATCCAACTGTCAACATGACTGTACTAATACTTAGAATGCCTCCTTTCTTCTTAAGGCAGCAGTCACAAGGCATTTATTTCATGAACGATTTATAATTCCACAAGAAAAAAAATTCAAATTTACCCCATTCTGCAAATATGTTCTTGCTCAGCCGATGCACTAACCTAAATGCAATTGCTTACACGTGAAAAGCACAGAATATGGATGCTTACAGGAGCAGAGCATAATTCATTTGAAAGAACAAAATGAAACTATAGACCAAATGTCCCACTTTTTACCCCCAAACCCTGCAGTTCACTACATATGCTCTTTATACGTGTACTACATTGCAATTAGATTTTTTTCCCAAAAGTTATTTTGTGGGGGATGCGAGAGGATATTTCTTCAGGAAAAAAAACTTGCTGCCAGATGAACCGCTTTTCTAATATCTGACACAAACCCTCTATTATCCTAGATTTTAAACATTCAGGAAAATGAAGCAGAAGATTTATTGTGTGGCTAAGAAAATAAAAGGGTCTGGCATTTTTAACTAATCAAAATACACACACATAGTGCACCAGTAACACTAACAAGATATGCCTCTAGAAATCACTAGTTTTGTGTATAAGTACCATAAGAATGTCAAAGGATTCAAATTTTGTAGCTAGACCTGCTCTTGGTAAAGCAAAATTGCTTCTTCCAAGAGTTACACTCCAGGGTCTGGAGTAACAGTGCTCTCTTGTGGTTAAAAACGTGTAGTTCAGCACGCGATGTGGATTCACAAAGGGGAAGCCCTGTATAAGCAGCCTGAGGCAGGACTGGGGAGCGGAGTGGGAGCTGGGGATGCAGCCTCTCCTGCCAGCATCCAAGCATGGGCCAGGTGAGGGGCCAGGGAGAGGGACTGAGAGCTGGCTGGACGGCAGGGCTCAGGGGTACAAAGTCTAGCTGCAGGCAGTGTCCCCAGTGTCATGGGGTCAATTCTGGGTGCAAGATTATTCAATTGGTTCCTCAGTGACTAGGTTGAAGGGACAGCACGCACCCTCAGCACATTTGCTGAGCAGACAGACCTGGGGAGAGTGGCTGAACCACCAGGGATCTGCGCAGCCCTCCAGAGGGACCTTGCCAGGCTGGAGAGATGGGCAGAGAGGAACATCACAGCATTCGACTGAGGGAAGGGTAGAGTGCTGCTCCGAGGGACAACAGCACCCCGGCCCCGCAACAAGCAGCCTGGAAAGCCACCTGAAGAGAAGGACCTGGGATTGTGGTGGACGGTGACGCAACTACGAGCCTGCAAACTGTCACTTGGCTGGTACTACAGAGAAGAAGTATTTCTGCAGCAGAGGAACTTAGAAGTAACCTAGGCAAATAATACCAAAATGGACGAGAGGTGCTGGGCTGTTCTCCATGAAGAGAAAGAAAGGCTGTCTTCTTTAGCCTTTACATGATGCACAGTTACAGACCAGTGAAACTTCTGCAAGCACCCAGAGACAAAAAGGTTTTCGTAAGACCCTTCTGTATTGTGCATTCATATTTGATTTGCAAGAAACTATAGTTATTCAAGAGGCAGTAATCCATGCCTTGTTCCTTTTCACATAATGTAATTTTTCCGCACAACAGATGCTTTAGTTTTAACCATTGATAAGGTTTCTCCCTTACTTATGAAATCTTCTCTAAGCTTATTGTCCACTACTTATCCTTCCTTCCTACATTGTGCACAGCACTTCAACTTAATACTTATTTTGAAAAAATTAACTTGATTATCTGTGGAAAATTTTCCTCTTTATACAGTGGTGATTCACAAAAGATATCCTACTCCATCTAGTTAAACAACATATTTTCCATCAGAATCTTTCCAGTTAAATTGGTTAAAGTGCCCAAAGGCTCTCTGAGGGAAACTTCACAGATCTACCCCATCAGATTTACCTATTGCCAGTTTCTTAGAGGCAAAACTACATTTTTTTAAACCAAGACAGACACACCTGTTGATGAACTAGAAGTTTCAAATGTGCTTTCTTGGAGCAACTCGTCTCCATTTCAATTTATTTACATTTTCCCCACTGAGGATCAATATTATCTTAGCAATTCTCAGCCTCTCAACATGTTAAAAAAAATTTATATATATATCTTGACAAGATGACCAAGAGATGACAGTCTTATTATGCCAAAACAGAGTAAATAATACTATTTGTAGGAAAAGCAGGCATGGATTCCAGGTGGGCATGGATAATTATAGAGCTTAATTAAGAGATAATTAAGCTGCTTGCAAGCTATCAATATAGAGGCTATAGTCAAAATAAGACACACTAGAGCTTTGTTTCCATTAGAGCTGAAAGGGAAAAAAAAAAATCCTCTGCAATAAATGCTGACCTTCTTAATAAACATCACTAAGTTTTACATGTCCTTAACATCTTTCCACAGTCAGCTGCTACTGGATGATTCCCACAGTCTCTTCAAAGTGCACCAGCAATCAATGCTTCATTTAACTAAGATTTGAAATTACACAAAACAAAGAATCTATTAGCATGTGTCTCCTGAACATAGCTGAAGAGTAATGGGTTTATATCTTCTTTTTGAGGAAGAGGAGCAGCCATACAAAGGCAAAGTACCTTTTTGCCACAGCCAGGAGAACAAAACCAGCAGGAGTTAGCTGATAGTGTTGTCTTTCTTGCCCAAAGCTCACCAAGCAGAGGACAAGATACCATGTAGATTTCACAGGCAACAGAGTGACACAGGGAGGCTGCAATTCTCAAGTTAGGGAACAGGATCTACCTTGGAAACTGGCAGAAAGAGAAGGTGAAACTGTTCTGGACTCGAAGAACAGCACAGTGTGGTGTAAAGCTCAATAATTATTAATAATTCAGGAGAAATCTTTATATAGTAAAAATGATTTGAAGAAGATAAATCCCTTAAGTACCAAGTTTAGTCAAAGATAACTTGGAAAGACTATGGGATACACCCCGTAATGATGTTTTAGAAGTGTGCAAACAGTTGCAGAAAGACTAAGTACTGACAAAGTATTATAGAGCCCTTGTCATGTGAAGGCAGCCCACTGCCGTTCTACCCTGCACAGGGAAATGGAAGACATCTAGGATATGCAAGGCATGTATAGTCCCCAGCTGATAAGACTTTGATTTTGCACAACAGGTTCATTAGACAAAATATTAAGTAAAGGCAGCTATAGTAAACAGTCAATCCTAACCAGTTTTAGATAATACAATTATTTAATAAATTGTCAAGATCTGTCAGCTCTTAAGATACCAAAAGAAAAAGTTTGCAAGACAAAAAGGTCTATGCAAACATACCCATGATATAAAGGAAAATTTTATAAATTTATGAACTCTGAACAGAATAGTCTTCATAGTGAGAGGCCACAGTGCAGTTAATGTTCATTTACATATGAAATTCAGACTATGCTTGTGCTAGCAAATCTTTCTTCAAGTTTGGTTTATTTGTTTATTTTTGCCTCAAAACACGACTCTCCCGTATTGCAGGCATTAAATAGACTGCCTAATCACGACTTAAAGGAATACAAAGTTTCAGTTTTCAAAAGTTTTTCTACTGACTTACAATAAATTAGAGTACCTCTTGCACATGGGATATGGAGCTGTATTACCAAACTGCAAAGAGAACTATACCCCACTAATGAACAAGCAGTATTAATTACCATTATACACATTGTTATACATAGTACATTAAACAAAAGTTTACATCTCTTCATTCTTTACACAGAAGTGTAGACATAATTACTCAGCTGCCACACAAAGTATTACTTCTTTCACAGATTCTGCACTTCCCAGGTTTCAAGCATACTGCACCATGATAAAAAAAAAAAAAAAAAAAATCCCTCTTCTGGTTGTGTGCTTTATACAAAAAGCATCACAATCACAAGTTTGGCTGCTAGGAAGCTAAGAAAAAAAAAATGATACTTTTACAAATCCTACCAAATTCAGCAGCACAGGAGGAACATTCTAGAACATTCTAGATTACAGCAGTTTCATAAAGCGGACCTGCCACTTGAAAATACACATACTATATACTTCCCTCGGAAGTCACTACCAACTAAATATGAGCTTTCACTTTCCACGATGACATCTGTTTAACTTCTTCAGTTCTTACGAGGCTACATTTTGCACTGGGCTTCAGACCGCAACGTCCTACCTGGGAAACAGGAGTAGAATTAATAACATTAGTTTCAAGAGAAGTGAAGGAAATGATGTTTTCAATAAAGACAGAGTTTGTAGGAATAGCTTCATTTTTCCTCTCTATTCAGGAAGAATAGGCCTATGTCTATTCTGCTTCAAGTACCTTTTTTCTTCAAAACATACAATGGTACACAACTAAAAAATAAGAATGAATTTGCAATCAAGACTACTTTAATCAGAAAAGTCCACCTTTCTACTTTAGCTTTGTTAAACAGCCTGGTCTTAAAGTAGTCTTTCTTCCAGGACTGCATAAATTACTTTAGCAGAAACTATTCCAGGATCTATCTTTGTTTTTGTATTTAGTATTCAAAATGCAAGACTGATTAATTTTAATAAGTTTGCATTGTTTTCCCTTTAAAGAACATTGGACGTACTTATTTGAACTGCACCGAACCTGCTGCCACAATATAATCCATGTAAAACATACATGTGAAATGCTTGTGGTACTTAAAATATTTTTTCAAAAATATCTTTCCAGTAGGAGATACAAACCAAAAAGACCATAGTTATACTAATTTTTCAATCAAGAAATTAGCCACAAGTACAGCAGTAGTCTTTCAAGAACAATAGGTTTTGTACTATTATTTATCACTATAAGGCTAAGAAATGTCATAGTACCAAATAGAACACTACTTCACTCTTAAGAAATTGCTAAATAGAAAAGGACAATTTGTGTCACTTATTTCTACCTTTTTGACCTCTCAGCTCTGGTGTTTGAAGAATTCTCTAGAAAACAACCAACAGCACTGCTGGACTGTTTAATTTAAAACAGCTTGTAGACTGCTGTAAACAATCCAGGACTCAATCACCTCCATGTGATGAAGCTCAGCAAGAACATTCAGAATCACACTTTAAAGATATAAAATGTGCAGAAAGTCAGCCCAAAGAGCAATGCAAGACCCAATATTTTGATTCTGTTTTCTGAACATATAGTACTTGCTAGTCAGACCTCTTTGTCCATTCTCAACACCTTTATCTGTAAAAATAAAAATCAGCTTTACTAACTGGACACACAGTTTCTATGCCTGGATAGCTGTAGTTACCGACACACACACTTCCAAAGTTCAATTAATCACTGAATCTTTAGACTCACAGGCCTTCAGTTTTACCCCTTTGGTGAATATGGAAGTTTATCAACAGTCTAAATCCACTTGTAATAATGACCTCCTCCTTGATTACACTTTGCAGGGGGCAGGTGGAAAAGGCAATAAAAATAAATAAATAAAAAGCAATAATCTAAGCTGATAGTTTAAAAGACATTTTGGATAAGTTCTATACTCTCTCAAAAGCCCGGCAACTATTGATGCTAATGCAATTCCCTTTAAAAAACATGTTCTTCTATAAGAACATACCAATGGGATCTCTGGACTAGAAAACGGAGAGCTATCAAAGGATCGATTTTCTTTGTCCAGGGAATCATCTTCATCATCATTTTTATGTGCAAATTTCTTCTGAAGTGCATGAGTCAGTAGAGCAACTGGATCCCAATCTGAACTCCGTCTCTTCTTAGGTCTAGAAAGCGGGGTACCTCCAGGTGACCTGCAAGAACAAAGACAAAGATTATCTCCTACCCTTACTGCTGTGTCAAATAATGTAAAAAACAGCAAGACTGACTTTTGTACACATCCTATAGAACCTGATCATACGGTTAGTGCTATTTTACAGTAATTCACCAAAATAGATTAGTAAAAGCAAGCTCAACAACTTCTCTGGCAGATTCCTAGCCTGAAACCACATCTTGATTCTGTTCTGTAAAGAAAGACTATATATAAATAACAACAACAACAAAAACAACAACAACAGAAGAATACACACCACATCTTTCTTAACCATTTAGTTATCTGAAGAAAAAAAAAAAATATATCAAGGAATATTCAAATTTGAGCTATTAAAGGTGTTATCTACAGGTGAGGGAGTTTTATCTAATGCATGCTGACAGTAGGGAGCTCATTGCAAAGTCGGCAAGTTGCAGCATACAAAATCCAAACTGACAGGGTACTTGCCCAGTCCGTAGAAGGTGGAGCTCTGGTGGTGGAAACTCAGATTTTCGGACTCCAGACTTAAGATAACCAAAATATTTCCCTTACAGGGCACATTTTAAACTACTGTCAAACTAGAGTGCTGTCTGAAAGATTACAATAATTTCTATCACCATTATTACCTCCAGCCACACTATAAAATATCATGTTTGTCCAGGAAAGTTACCTAGGCTTGGAAATTACTTAGGAGGAACGCAAATTCATTTTTCATTTAAGCTCTACCTAGATGATGCAGATAGATGCCTAGATCCTGGAAGCACTTCAGATGTCCACTTCTTATTTCCAGCTAAGTATGGTCTTGCTCAGCTTAATGGTTGTTTAAACTGCCATTCCCAAACATTTCACTTCCTTCATTCATCATACATGGCATTCAGAAGCCTAAATGCAAAAACTTATCCCTGGAGACAAATATCTCCTAGTTTGTTACCATAATGCTGATCTACCTATCAGAACGCCAAATATGTCTGAAAAACTGAGTCTAAAATGAACATGTAAAAAGTGACTTTTGTTTTCACAATCTGAACCACAGTTCAGATTTTGTGTTAGAGAGACTAACAGCATAATGTGCAGGTGAAGCTTAAACACTGGTTTACCTTGGTGCACTTTATATTCACTTTATTTAATGGGAAAATATTTGTATGAATCTCTAGAGCATGTCCATGTGCTTTTGGTGACATAATTAGCCTGCCCTTGGTGCTAATGACTTTCAGGGATAAAGCTCATTGTTAAGAAAACAAACTAGCTCTGTTGAGAGAAGGCATTACATGTACACGCATTAGTAAACCATTTTTGTAACTCTAAGTGCACCTCACTTAAAAGTATTTATAATCTAAAAGATGCAACATTTATTTTCTTTAACACTTCAAAGCTAGCACCACAATATTTTGGATATATTTACTTAAAATGTTTCCCTAATTTTTCTGTTGTATCCTTGTGTGTGTATCCTGTGAAACCACAAAATTTTAGTTAGATTAGTTTCTGAGATAGCCCCAGTCTGAAACACACACAGCCACACATGAAACACCTCAAAACACCCTGAGATTTGTATACAAGTGCAGGTCTAGTTTTAAATGATGCAAGATTCAGCATTTTTAAATGCAATTTAAACCATGTCACATGTATCTCACAATTCAAGCTGTAAATTTAAAGGCTGTCAACCTTAGTTTGCCAGCAGTAGCTGGCAAATGATTCAGTGATGTTCTACATTGGTATTTTCTGCTGCTACTTAAATGCAGCAATACTAACATAGTCTTCAAGTCCTTCAAACACGTAATTAAACCTACCTCTCAATAGCTTTCAGCTGAACCTTATTTAGGTCTTTCAAAACATCCATCATACTAGGAACATTCTTTGCCCTCTGGCTATCAGCACTATCAGTTGTAGTTGAACCACTCTTTCTTGCAGCACGACGTTGTTTTATAAGTTCAATTGCTGAAATACTGGCATCAACACCAGATGCTGCCCCAGAGGGAAGTGGAGGAGGTGAGGGAATGACAAAGTGATTGTGAGAGATGGACAAGGGTGTGGAAGTCATTGCTGGCACTGGGTAAAATCCATCTGGGATGCTAAATGTTTTAAAAGTTTCTGCAAGTAATAATAAAAGAGACACAGGTATTTTATTTTTAATAGGTACTAGTACCTTAGTAATAAACAACATTAAGTCTAGCATCATTCAATTTTAAGTCAAAATAAAACAGTCTTCAAGCACTTTATCACTCACCTTACGTACTATAGCAAAGAGAAATCTGTATTTAAAACCACAAACAATTTTGATTTCAAGGTGACAGCCTGAGAACACATGAAATAACAGATCTGAGTTGGCTTGTAAGATCAGAGGATTTTCTCCACAGTATGTGCACTGGACAAATCAAGAACAGGTAGTGACAAAGCTGCCCGCAAAGGGTCGTTCCTATCAGTCTAGAGATTAGAATAACCCAGGCGAAGCAAAAGCAGGAGCAACTAAATCATCTGGACTTAAAAAAACATTTAAGAGCAAGTCATAGGACACCTCACAACAGAGACTTAACAGATGGTTGGCTTTCTAATATGAGCTTCAGTCTTTGATTCTCCAGTGGCTGCTAAGCACATCTATTTTGCAACATTTGTTTTTGGTAAAGACCAAAGGTGACTTCCTTGAAGTTTTTGCCCATTTTGGTAATTTGTCAAAAGGAGTACAAAAAAGAAAAGATTAATTAATAATAGTCCATAAGTTTTAAAATACTAATTGCAAGGCTATGGAGATTGTCTTTACCACATTCCTTCACAAAAGCAGAAATGAGTAGGAAGAAAGATCACTCAACATCAACTTCATTTTAAATGCACAAGGGGCAAAAAAAGGAAGAAGGAAAGTGAGAAAGAAAAAGCATATATTAAAAAAGAGAAAACAAGCACTATATTCTATTAATTTTGTTAGTTTCACTTCCGTTAGAGAAGTTATATCCATATCAGGGCAAGCGGTGAACAGGAACTCTAAAGCAAATAAAGGAACACTGCTTTGCTTCAAACCAAAGGGCTTACGTGGTGGAACATTTCCCAAAGTCTGTCCAGCAACAATTGCAGCAATTTGGGTACGAAGAAAGACTAACTCATCTTCAAGTGCAGAAATCTTCTGGAGTGCTTCTTGGTCAACAAGGCTGTCCTTTTGTGTGTTGTTTTTTGGAACACTTGGTATAGAAACTATAGATGGATGTAGGTCATGGTGAACTGTACTTTTTTCTTTTCTCCACAACTCAGTCCTACAAAGGAACGAAGACACAAATTAAACCTTTTGTCAGCAATAGAAATAACTAAAGTCTACCAAAGATATTACACATGGGATAATTATTGCCAGAGTCCACACATGGGTTCAAGCAAGTTATCATCATTTATTCAGCAAAATATCAAACTATTTTTTTTTTAAGCAGTGTGCAAGTTTTACATTTCAGTTTTTCATACCCTTAAAAAGGTGTTTTAAGTCTCCCTCAGCTCAAATCCTTGAACCTCCATTATCATTCGGGTAAGAAGTGGACATATAATCTATCCCTGAGAAAATTAGAGTCATAAGGTAGGACTGAGTGTTACCATTCCAAAACTGTTAAATTGACACCATAAAACTGTTTCTTCTTCCTCTAAATGCAAACTTAGTAAAAGTCAGATAATAAAAATCAGGAGATCTTTAGTTAGGCTTCACACATTTGATTTCTTCATTAACTTCTATAAGTCACTAAGTAGTTATAACCTTTTAGAAAAACATAGTGGATAAAAATCATAAAAAATATTATTTTAATCATCATTTTAATACACAGTTACACAATAAGACCCTTAGCATCAAAGAAGCATGTAACAAACAGACCGCATTAGAAAACTGCTACCAATTTCAGGTTTTTCATTCTAAATTTTGCTTCCAGGATTTGATTGTAGAAATACTCTTGAAACATAAAATGAGTATAAACTGAAGAAACTATCAGCATGAGGTTATGCAAGAGCCACAGAAATTAAGCTTCCTTTATTTATTCCAAATTTATCAAGTTTTAAAGCAAACAAAATCAGGCCCTTTCCCATTATATTCATCATATTCATCATTACTTTTCTCCCAGCCATACCTGAAGCACCTGATTTAGCAAAACCCCTTGCTTTTCACACTAGCTCAGAACGAAGAGACACAGATCGCACTACTATCTCTGAAAAACATTCCACAAAGCCAGGAGAGAAGGAAATAAAAAGGGAAATAACAGAAAAATGAATTTCTACAGTTCTGTGGATTAAAGTGCACAGGTAAGACAAAAAAAAAAATAAAAGATTAGAGACATGAATTTGTCCTTTGAATGTGCTTATTCTGCTTTTACTTGCCTGAATCTCGTAAATGCTTGTCCCTCATCATTTGCCACCCACAGGACATCACCAAGTGATGGAACTCCAGGAGCTGGAGCTACGCTTTGTTCATCATAATCCAATGGACTTGGGTCTTGAACAAGCTAAAAAACAAGCAAAAATACAAGAAGAGAAACTGGATTTAGTACACACTAAAAAAGTGTGTCTGAACAACAAAACATGTATGAAGTGCTGTAAGCAAGTTCAAAATAGTGACCAGAAGAGATGTAGCACACTAATTACACAGGCTAAAAAGAGCATGATCATTATCACTACACTCAAGTAGAGACTTTACATAGTTGAACAGTATGCATAAAAATAAATTACTTACTTGAAAATAAGGTCTCGGGCAAGGCTCTAGGGAAAGAATTGTGCCAAGTCTGCGAACAACACTTCGAGATGATCCATATTCCTTTCTTTGGCAAACAGATATGACCTGAAAATTAGACTTCTTTTAATCAAAAAAAAAAGACAGAATCAAAGCCTTCAATTTCTATAATCATTTTATGAATTAAACCAGTATATATAATTAAATATGATGCAGTCAAGTTAAAACATCTTTTCAATCCTATTCACAAGTTGATAATCCAAGAAGGCCCACACTGACTTTACCAGACTCAGTTTCTGAAACACAATCAAGAAACAACTTGTATATTCTAGAGTGCCAACTGGGCCTATAATTTAGTAGCTAGCCATACGAGGGAAAAATAGTGAAGAAATAGTTTCATGTACCTTGACCTGATATTTCCTTATGATAGCATAAAGCTGCTGGAAATGCCTTCTTGATGAGGCTGTTGAAGGAAGGCAGGCTCTGATTGTGCGACCGATATTGCAGCTGAATCTACGAGTTTCCAAAAAAATGGCCTGCCAACAAAACAGGATACGAAACCAGAAACTACAATGAAACCATAAAATAACCAGGACAGTTTGTCAAACTATCACTCCTAGACCCAGGTTAGCAGCTCCGTAAAAAGAGAATGACAACTTTTTCAGGACTGCAAGTGCCTCGCTAGTGACTGTCCTCGGCAAAGCGCTCATTTATAAACGGGCAACATAATGAAAAAGTCTGACTGCTGCTACAGCACTGAGCCACTTCCAATTTCACACACCATACCCCATCAGGTCTCCAAAAATAGGGGGTTAATCTTTCCTTCAAAATCGTTAGTTAGGGCTTTCACTGAGGCTTTTTTAGTTTGTTTGGTGTGTTTTTTCCCATTTGTAATGGTAAAACATTACCACTTAAAGCCACTGAGTTTTACTCCGTTTGGGGGAGGGGAAACAGGACCTACTAGAGCGAGTGTGAGCAGAGCAGATGCCCGCAAGACCCCACCTGCAGGCAACGACTGCAGCCTCCGCCACCCGTCGGACTGGCCGGGGAGGGCCCCTCCTCCCCTCAACCGCGAGAGCTCCTCCAAGGCTGCAGCAGCCACGGCGAGCTGCAGGACGGGCAGGGCGCGGGGAGCTCACCTGGTGCTCCGGCCAGCCGAGGTACTCCAGCACCCGCCTGAGGAGAGACAGCAACAGCGCCATGGCCGGCCACGCGGGAGGGCGGCAGGAAGGGGCCACCGAAGCCTCCGGCACTGCCCGATTCGCCCCGCAGCAAGCGCCGAGCCTGGGGAAAGGCCACTGGCCCCAAGCGCTCCCTGCCTCCCGCGGCCTCTGACCTCTATGGCCCTCCCGCCAACGGCCGCAGCGCACGGCCAACGGCTGCCGCGGGGTGAATAAAGCAACAGGCACGAGGCCGCTGCGGGGGGGAGTAACCAGCCAATCAGAGGCAGCGGCGGGGCGGAGAACCGGGTTCAGGCCAATAGTAGGACGGCGGCGGAGCAGCTCAGCCAATGGGAGAGCGAGGGCGGGCGGCCCTGGCGGGTGCGGGGAGGAGGCAGGTTTGAATGCCGCCGGCGCGGCCGTTGAGCGGTCTGTGAGCGCCGCGTCCCGTCGCCAAGATGTAAACTATGCAAAAGTTCAATAAAAGCATTGCCGCTTGTATAACTGCATTAATGTGTTGTTCTGAATCATGAAAAAAGTATGGTTTTCAAGAAAATTCTCTGGAAATTCACTACTAAACTCCATGGAGCTTCACTGCAAAAAGCAGTTTTTGGCGCGGCTCTTAGACTACTCCTGGTCTCTCCTGCAAACACTCGGCACAATGCGCATCATCCTTACACGTATGCACCTCTACGGGCAGAGCAGCTCCCTTGGGGTGAGCTGACATCTCTGTGCAGCAGCGGAGGGGACCAGGCAGCAGGGCGTCCACAGTCGCTGTTTGGAGAGCCTGCAAGCTGCATTTGGGGAAGAAATGCCCGTGAGGCCGGCAGGGGAGGCGCAAGCAGCTCCCTGTGGGTGTGCAGAGAGGTTCCCACGCGGTGCTGCTGCCCCAGCAGTGGCCTCCTAGGAGAGGGTCACTGCGGCCTCAGTGGGGGGATGTTTCCTGGCTGCAGCTCCTCCCAGGACCCCAAGGGCTGGGGCAGGAGAGGAGCTGGCCTGAAAGGAGCAGTGCCTGGGAGAAGGAGCGTGCGGGCAGGCTGCCACCAGACAGCCTGTGCCCTCGGGTGGGGAGCAGGGCCCCTGGTCCCACGGAAGCCGCGGGAGAGGGTCGTCTTGTGAGCTTTGCTGGCATGCGGACGTGATCTCGGGGTGCACGGACTCACAAACCGGGAGGACTCCTGTGGCACAGGCTGGTCAGCTGCCGCGTGGGGTGGCTGAGCCGTCCCGCTCTGGTGGCCCCCCGGCGCTGCCTGTTTGCTGAGGCAATGCCACAGGAGCAGAGGGAGGGGGGCTGCTGTGGAAGTTTTGCTCTTCCCCTCACCCCTGACTAACAGGCGTCATGTGATGCTCGTCACCACTCAGGTTCCCTGTGCCCAGCCACTTGTGTCTCCATCAGGGACGGGCAGCTGGAGGAACACGGACCACCCTCACCAGAGCTGGAGCACGGATGTCCAGGGAGGGTCCCTCTCTGCCTGTGGCTCTGCAGGCTGGTCCTGCAGCAAGGTGGCCTGAGACGGCCTCGACTCCCGCCTGGGAGAGCTTGGGAGCAGGGGCAGTGCTGCTCCAGGACTTCCTTTGCAAAAGGGCAGCAGCACTCCAGAGAAGGCAGCAGCAGCGGGGGGGGGGCGGCACAGAAAGATGCTGTGTGTCAGAAGGTGGAAGAAGTGCTGTGTACTCGGGACACAAGTCAGGCTCTCCAGTGCTCAAGAGTAGCCCTGGCTTAAAGCAAACACAGTGCAAGGGACCAGCTTCCTCTGGCTTTGGGAAGCTCTGCAGAGCAGCATGCAGAAGAGCCTCTGGATCTGAGTCCCGGCCCCACCATCTGCCCTTCCACAGCTCCCCATGGCAATCTGGAGATGGAGGGTGGCGGAAGGGACACCCATTTCTCTAGACGGTGACCCCGGGCCCCCAGCCCGGCCACCACATCACAGCGTGTCCTGTTCACTCCCGATGTGACCCCAGCCACAGCCACGGGCGCCCATCCCTCAGTTCGGTGCTGTGCCAGCACAGGGAGACAGAGGCTCCCGGCTTCTCAGCACTTCTGGGCCCTGAATGTTGGTGGTTTCACCACTTTTCTCAAGCCTGCCCGAGTCACCGTGGGGCAGGCAAACTGCTGTGGCAGGAGGGCCGCTCGCATCCCTGCTCCTGGCACGCAGCCGCGGTGCCCGGGGCACCTGGCACCTGCTGTGGGCCGTGTGGCACAAGAGCCGCTGGGCCCTGCCACCGCGGAGCTGCTGCGTGTCACACAGGAGCCCCTGGCTCCAGCTCGGTGACCGCGTGGGGGTGACACGGCACCGTTGGCAAAGCCCTGGCACCTCCTGCTCTTCCCGGAGCAGGGAAGAGCAGGAGGTTCGCTGTGTCCTCGCTGTGTCCAGCCTCAAGAGCAGCAGCCCCAGCCGCGCTTCCTTCCCGCCAGCACCTCTGCCTCCCACCCAGGACCCTGGGACACAGGGCCTGAGCAGGTGTCGCTGCCCAGCACCGCTCTCTGACTCCTGCGGCTCCCGGGGACACAGGAGGTTCCTTTTCCCTGCCCATGTTCACGGGGACACCCCCAGGCTCTGGCCCTTGCCACGGCTCTGTGCTGCAAGGTGCTGTGGCAGCCCCCACCACGGTCACCTCCAAGGCAGCCCCGCTCCTGCTCCCGCAGGGGCCGCACCGCCTTCTGGCTCAAGCACCTGGTGCTGCTGAGCCAGCTCTGGGGCTGTGTGGAGAGGACAAGGCACCCAGTGAGCCCTGCAGGAAGAGGCCGAGGAGGGAGGAGGATGAGGAGTGGGATGAGGATGTGGCTTTCAGCCTCTTCCAGCCCAACACCCTCATCCTCATGTGGTCTGGTGGCGTCAACTTGGCCATCTTCTGCTGAGTGCTGGGGCCAGAGTGTGGAGAAGGCAGAGCCTTTGCAGAAGAGAGGCAGGGGGAGAGGCACCTCCTCTCCAGGAGGAAGGGCAGAGCTCGGCCACAGGCTCTTGCCACAAGTTGCCAGGGAGCCCAGAGTCTGAAAGCCACCAAGTGCAGAAGCCACAATATGATGATGAATGGTGGCGGTCGCTGAAACTGCTTCTGAAACTCACACCATGTTTTCAAGTTTACATTCCCATGATTTGCCTCTCACTGGGATTTTATTACAGTTAAAAGTGTGCCTATGTGTTTACTCCCTCTATGTGTATGTTTCATTTCCTGAATTTTTATAAATTTCTATGTATATAGAGAATAACTAGCTAAAGGTAAAGGAGACAGGGTTTCTCAGCGTTTCTTGGTTCCAGCACAACAACAAAGAGCCCGCAGGTTCATCTTGTATCACTGTTATTCTTTTCACGAGTGACATTTAGTGGCAAAGGTCACATGCAGGGAGTCCCTGGGATACTCCTTGTTCCCTGCGTGCAGCTCTGTCACTACAGGTTTCTGCCCTACCACGTCCTTTAAGGAGGACTAGCCCCTGAAGGCCGGCACAACCTTTCAGGAGATTTTAGCAGGCCTTCCTGCCCATTGCCACCACATGTCAGTCAGTACCAACATCAGGATGAGGCAAATCTCCCACAGGGATGGGCAGCTCGCACAGCTGCTCACGCCAGGGCCACAGCGGGTTCACAGCACCCGCAGCCACGGGGAGCTTGAGCGGCCCTTCCACGCGCTGCTCCTGTGCACAGCGCCTCGCGAGCCTCCTCAGCGGGCACCGGGACAGGCTCTGTCACCAGCCTCTGCCAGGCCCTCGCAGCTGTGGGACCAGCTGCAGAGCCAGGGTGGGACTCGCTGATGGGGCCTGAGGAGGAATGAAAAAAGGAGCCCTTCTGCACCCTCGGCTCAATACCCTCAGAACAAAGATGGAAGGAGAGCCTTGGGCCCAGCCCCTGCAGAGCTTCCTGGGGCTCTCAGCTGCTGACACACCGGGACATCCCGCGAAGGGCTGGGAAGGGCGCAAAGAGGCAGCCACAGCTCCTCCCATGGGAAGGAAGACAGGAAATGCTGCTGTGCTGGCTCTCCCTCCCCAGAGCCCTGAAGGGCTCCCCAGGGGAGCCAAGGTGTCCTTCTCAGAGCTCCTCCAGTTTTCAGAGGCTGCTGTCCCCAGGGCTTTCCTTGGTACAATATCCTCCTCCTGCTACTCACCCCACACACTGATGACTTCCTCAGGTTTGCTTCCACTTCCTCTTTCCGGCTGAGCCACTGCAAAGCACCAGGAGGACTTAGAAAATAGAAAAGCCACCCTTGCTGCCACATGGACCTGGGTAGTTGTGGGCCAGCTTTCCCCCTGGAGGAAACTCCAAGAGTAGACCTCTGTGCTCCACACTGGCACCATTGCTTGTGTTGGCTTAGTGCAAAGGTATTGCAAGGGAGAGCTGGTGCTTGCTTAGTGGGTTTGTGTGAGCACAGCTGCCGCCATCCTCCCCTTCTGCCCTCCCCAGCCCTTGATTTCCCTCCCTTTAAGGGTCAGGCCAGCAATAGCTCCCCTGCCATAGGGGCTCTTGCACAGCTCCTTGAAGGCAGGGGGCAAAGTTTCCAACCCTCCTCTTTCAACCACTGCAATGTGCTAAATAATTCTTACTTCATTTGCTACTTATTGCTGGTGACTTTTTTTTTTTTTTTTTTTTTTTTTTTAATAGAACTACTCCAAATGATTCCCTAGTGGAAGCTAAATTACAGCTATCAGTTGTAAACATAAAATTGGGAGTGTTTGTCTTAACATATATCCCTTCAAGCTGTATTGCATTTACCAAACATCTTACTAGAGTATCTTCAATCTTGTGCTCTGAAATTTTCTTTTAAAAAAAAAAAAAAAAAAAAAAAAAAAAAAAAAG
>VWPW01014090.1:103202-128750 GCA_013389825.1 Crypturellus undulatus | reverse complement strand
TCACTTTCCCAACATCTTTCTAGAGTTTCTTTAAACTTGGGCTTTGAAATTTTTTTTTTTTTTTTTTTTTTTTAAATACAAGTGTCACCTATTTTAATCCCCCTTTCCAGATCATTCAGTGTCATGGACTTGTGGGACTCCTGATGACCTCCTTTCCTCATGCATCTTTTACTCTTGTTCATCCAGTTGCCAGGTGATTGTAGTAATTTGGCTAAAATATTAAAGATACAGTCCCCCACAAGACTCTCACACTTGAATGTAACCAACCAGCCACAGCTTTTTTTTAAAAAATAAAAAGGCAACAGATTTAGTAATCCATTTATAAAATAAATGATCCTCAACATTCCAGGTGTGCAGAGCTGTAAGTTTACTTCAGAATAAAACACAGACATGGGGGAAGAATCAAAACTGAGTTGTACTTGACCATATATTTGGACAAAGCAGAATTACACTGCATATAACAAACAGTAAAATTTCTTAAAAGTTGTTACAAATATTTTACTTTCTACCTGTACGATCATTAACATAGTTTACTATATCAAGATTTCTAAAGGCTTAAAACAAAAACAATCCCTCTAAACTACTTTCCAACAGTAAAATTTAAGTAAAATGCTTACATTCATTTGACAACAAAAAACATATTAAAAATGCTGTGTGGGTGGTGCAAGAGCTGCTCTTTCAGCTAGAACTTTTTTTCCAGGGTTATTCCTGTGGACAGAAAGAAAGCAATCCTGTAAATTGTCAATTACAAAGCTCTACAAAAAAAAATCTCAATTATTTGGGATACTGCAAATACACCTCATCTACAGTTCGCTAACAGAACTGTGTACCTTTTCTTCTTTGCGTCTGTCCTTTTCTTCGTTGTTCTCCATTGTTTCTTCTTCGTCTTCCACAATCCCATCTCCTTGGTACTTGTCATGTGTCCACTTCGGACTGCTACCTGACTTTTTGAAGTTAAAACGACCTCTGCCACGCTGGAAAGTACCACGGCCTCTTCCTCTTTTGGCCCAATAATCTACACCGTCATCTCTGTCATCATGCTACAATGATAATGCAGAGAGTAAGGTTAAAACACTTATGTACCTCTTAAATGTTGGTATTTCATATAAAAGCAATTAGAGTTTTCTAACAGTTCGGATCATAACCTCATTATGAAGAATGTCTTTACAATTCAGTGTTACAGCTAAGAATACCTTCATAAAAAAAAGAAAAAAAAAAATCTAACAGCCTTTACTAGCTGAGAGTCTACTCAAATTCTCATGGTTGAGGATAACAAAAACAGTGTTCTTACAACTGGAGATAGAATGAGCAAATAAATAAGAGGTTTCTCGTTATTTCTGAGCAGCAAATCTGTGTTTTCTGCTCTGTGTATATACTTTTAAAAAGACTATTTTACTTTAATAGTGCAAAGCTACTAATCTTTATATTTCTTATTAAAGACAGAGGACAGTATTCAGAAACCCTGCTTTACCCATGTGAAGTAAGACAAATTTTAAACTAGTTGACTACTTAAATTTAACTAGTATAACTCAACTTTTACTTACTGAAGTCAGTAAGCTTCAGGTTTGCTATCTTGCTACCAAATACAGCCTTTACACATTTCGATAAATCTGACGATTACAGAAATATTATAAACTATTATTGAAGAGACTTTAATATTTAGAAGGACACTTGGTTCAGTGTCTACATTTTAAATGCAATTTGGAAAGAAACCTGAGCTGTATTAAACACATACTACACCTGTATCAAGTGATTTATTAGCAGTTATACAGAATAATATATATATTTAATTTAAAATGAGAAAAACACAGCTATAATTAATTCATTTGTTCTGTATTATCGTATCTTCTTCCATGGCTTATGTGTTATCAAGTTGTTAGTTAACTTATTTGAAAGAAGAGAGTCAGCAGTAGCTAACTCATGAATTTAACTAGAATGTTTTGAACACATACTACAAAGAAAACTCCAGTGGTACAACATTCTTTACAACTAGGTACCAAACAATTATTTTACCCTTCACATTTAGTTAAATGAAGAATGCTGAAGTTTGTTGGTTTAAGAAAAAAAAAACTATTTAAATATAAACAAATTTGAGAGCTCTTGATTTGCATCCACTCTGCTAAATATTGAACAAATTTACAATCCTGTATGTTTTTAATAATACAACTTCTCCCTCATACCACCATGGTACAGTTGTTCTGGATCACACAACAATTTCCGGTGTACCAGATAGCTACAGGCTAAGAAGAACTGAATTTAAATTTTGAAGAAAGTGTCCTGAATTTTAATAGAAAGTATAATTCCTAGGTCTCCTGTTCAGAATGATACCCATTTTTAAAAGTATGCAAGCTTTCTTATTTTGGACACTGCATTTTACCAACTAATAGTCCTAGTTTAATGCATAGAGCTGTATTCTAGTACTCTCTACTTAAGTGTTTGCTAATGGCAAATGCTGAAAGCTCTAAGCATTTTAATTCTATTACGTATAATTCTTCTTTTTCTTCTCTTTATATACATATATATATTTATATATACAGAGAGAGTAGAATACACACACACATACGTTATTCAACTTCCTTATGAAGCTATTACTGGAGCATTTTTTGTATAAACATCCTGAATATAATCACACTTAGAATACCTGCTAAAATATTTGAGGGAAAAAAAACAGTGCCACAGGGGAACTATCTAACCTTCTGTTTAGTGGTAAAAGAATCTACTTAACAGCTTATCTTGTTAGGAAAGTCAGCTGGAACGGATGCTACCTAAGGCTACAGTATACTAAATTACTTACTGGCTAGTTACATTGCAAGCCTTCCTTTTATTATCAGGAGGGAGATGATTTTTGTTAGTCTTTTTTTCCTAAATGACTACCGCACTACTTAACTGAGAGCAGCAGGGCTAGTAACAGAGACAGCCTACACATCCATCCACAAATATGGTCAGCTTTTCCCAATCTTGCACTTCATCAAATTTCCAGACCAACACAGACAAAGCTTCAGTGCCATTTAGAAATAAATCCAGTCAACAGTGCTAGTCTGTTTGCTTTAAAACTTGTTTTTAATAATTTAGGTTCAGTCTACCTTCCTCCCCATCTCACTGGTTAAAAAGAGTCTGAGGATGAATTCTGTCTCCATCTTCAGTTACTGCCAGCCTGCTGCAGAAGGATGCAAGAGAAGCAGAGCCCAGAACTAGAGGAATCCTGATGCTCTCATGCTTATACACCTAAAGGCATTGACAGCTACGGTCAGAGAAGAGTCATGAGTGTAGAAACAATCTCCTTCACAGCAGATATAAAACGCACTCTGAGAAAACAAACGCATGCGTAAGATATCGAGTTCTCCACACCCACCAAGAAATATTTCTTGCTTTTTGGAGTATATTCAGGATCCCATTCCTCCTCCTTCGGTCTCTTTTGAAAAGTAGTATTTGAATTGCTGGGACCAGTATTTGTTCCAGCAAAAACTCCTCTGGCTCTTCCTCTGCCCCTAATTCGAAACTGATTAACGAAAATGTTATTTAATCCATTCATATAGAGCCACAAAGCAAAAAGTCAAGTTCTGTATTACTCAAAATGCTTTTCTGTTCTCAAATAGAACGTACATTATTGTAAATCAAGGTAATATGTGATTTTTAAAACTAAGTAATGTATTCAAGCATTTGAGATAATGATTCTCTTAAGCTTAAAATCTGAAACACATTTGAATTTTGGTATAAAGTTACCCACAACCACCAAAGAAAAAAAAAAGATTCTCCTTTGACTTCTGGTAAAAAACAGTCTGTTGCAACAAAGTCAGAAGAGAACTTCTAAAGCTGTTCACAGACAAAAATAGCTACAGAAGTTAGATATAAGGAGGGGAAAGAAAAGCTTTGCGAGATTGAAAAAAAAAGTCTTGTCATTTATGGAGTCATTCAATCCCACCTGTTATGAGTGTAATTCTAAGATAAACATGTATGAACAATGCAATGCTAGGTAAGTGTGTCCACCTGTTACTCATAAAATGTTCTCAATTGATACTCAACAATGTACTTCTTCCATTTGAGATTTAATTTGCCTTAAGTGCCTTACTCAGAAGATGAGCAATATATACTATAGGAAGTAACAATGCTTGGAGTTAAGTGTCTTAAATATGCTTCTTCGCAATGAATTAGCAGGATGTTAAAAATATTAAGTTAAAAAGTAATTTCATAGTAAGAAAGAAAATATATCATCACTTGACTCAGAATATGCTAAAAAGTAGTACGCTGAGTTTCCTCTGAATGGACATCTTTAGCTTGTGGCAAACATTAACAGTTCATCTACATAAGCTCCCTTTAAAAGGAAAAAGAAAGGTTAGTTTGGGAAGAGAGAGTGCTACTTGTATACAAGTGTGGACTTGTGGTTATTAGAAACTATGCTTTCTAAAACGAGCCCTTAATTAAAGGTTTTCAGATGTACCTACACCAAACAATATGGTTAGAAATTAATTGTATTGGGAAATAATAAGCATGTCCATAAAACACAGATCAAAAAGAAGCAATTAACTAACCTAAAAGGAGTATTATCCACACCTGTTCCCACACTTATTTCTCTAATACAGAATTATACAGGACAGCTTTAACAGTACTTTGAAATAGACAAAGAAGCAGGCCAGTAAAGAAGTCCCAAGACCTATCAATACAGCACAGGCCAGCTATTTTAAAAGAGAAAGAAAGAATTGCTTTAAGAATTATTTAGAAAGTAACAGGTAATTGCCTGAAGAAAACTGTACAAAAAAAAAAAAAAGTTTAGTTCTACAGAAAGAGAAAGCTCCTTTTACTCAGAGTATTTACAGACAAATTCCTTTAGGAGCTGGATACTAAAAACTATGCGATTAAAAAAAATTCCATTCCTGTATTTCTCCTTCAAAGATATTCATAATATGTATGGCTATTATGTACAAAAATTCTCAAATTAAATATTACTAAGTATTAGTGAAAAGAATCAGTGCCAATTTAATACGAAATCTTCATTTTCATTAGAAGCTCTCCTATCCATTTAGTCATTCCCTCCCAACCAGGAGGGATGAAACAAGCAGTTTCTGTTGCAAACTGAGAAATATTCTTTACAACAAAAGCAGCATTTGCTGGATATATTAAATACTCGTCTTGGGTCACAGAGACACTTCTAGACTAGTCGGTTTATATCTTTCAATCCTATCTAGTCTGTAATCTTAAACAGGGTTTTTAAGACAACAAGTTGGCCTGCCTATCTGTTTAGGTTCTCTTGTTCTGCTACAGTTTGTTTGATGAGTCTGTGGGTGTGAAGCGTGTGTGTCATTTTGGAACACCAGCCATTTATTTTTGCATAGGCACTGGCAGTTATCAATAGTCAAAAGTAGCAGATGCTTATTAAATTTACAATTCACATCTATCCAAATTATACGTAGAGTAGCATCCAGTTTATTTAGATATATAAATTATTTTATATACTTATAATATATATAAAAAATATAAATTTAATAATTTATAAATATAAATTTATAAATATATGTGTAATATATATTTCATATATTATTAGTTTATTTACATACATTTATTATACATACAGTTTATTTTTTATGAAGCAGTAAGGCTATCCAGCAATTACAAAACTTTTCTTCTACTCACCTTCTTTTAACTCAGTGTTACTAGCTTATTCTCCTAAAAGGATCATGCCGACAGTCATACTTGACAGCTACATCACTGAAGGATTAAACATTTAGGCCACACAGCTAATGTGTTCAGTATAATTAGATAGATTTTCCTATTTTCTTATTTAGAAAATATTTTGATCATTAGAGTAATTTTGAACTTTGAATTTTCCCACCAAGAATTTCCACTTTTCAGATGCAAGCTGCAAAGCGTAAGTCAACATTGCACAACCCAGGTGCATTTCACAAACACTCTTGTATGTAGTTCAAAACATTCCTCTACATGATTAAAAACAAAATTCAGTGTATACTTGTATCAAGCTTATCTGCACCAAAAAAAAAAAAAAAAATCCTTTAACATTCTTTAGTCCTAACTATCTGCTACATGAAGAATTGAAAAAAATGGGCAAGAGTAACCTCACATAAGTCAGGCTATGCAACATTCTTTCCTCGCAAACAGAGGTTATTTTCAAGGTATCACTCCTTTTCTGTGTTCCTCATCCTTATGAGGCCTCCACTAACCACTTCCCCATCTCCTAATGTTTTTACTTTTCCTAGTTAAATATTAGTAAACTGCATTAACATGCAATTTTCACCTTTAGTGTCATAAACATTTTCTGAGAGCATGGTGCTCAATCCTGCACCTTCAAATTACAATGCTAAAGTACATTCCCGAGCTAACTGGAATACTCGTTGTCATTGGCTGAGGTCATTCAGAGAACACACTGAGAAACAGCAGGGAGCATCCCAACTTCTTGCCCTAATACAGCTGCCTCAGGTTTGTGTACATTTAATTATATATCCACTGAAAGGAGGAAAAAAAAAAAAATCAAACTGAAATGATGAGAAAAATAGAAACTACAGGAAGTGAGAGGTAATACATCCTAGGACTTCTTTATAAAGAATTCAAATTTAAGATTGTCCCAGGAAATTAAAATTGCAAAAAAGCAGGGAAAAAAAAAATCCCACTCTTTGTCTCTATGAATAATTCATTACACCTTTACACACCAAAGGTAACCGCCATTGGAGAGCATTTAAACACAAAAAAGTGTCTGCAAGTTAGCTACGTGTCTGAGAACTCACATGCTATGTGAGTACTATTCTGGACCATGAAAAAAAAGGCACAACAACATTCTCTTGTTTCGTCATACTATTCTTACTCTTATTTTTAAGACAGTTGATTCAATAAAACATATTCAACACAATTTGAGGCCTTGATTTTGAGAAGGTGAATCTTTTCATAAAAATAATATTTCATTCATAATTTAGGGGAAGAATAGGAGAAGGGTAACTCACAAAGGTTCCTCTTGGCCTGTTGACCCCTGCAAAACTGGAATATTCTTTTTGTTCATGGTGGCTTTTGAATTCTTCATCTCTCTCCTTCTTGCTGTCCTTTTCTTCTCGAGAACTGGATGAGGAAGAAGATGGAGAAGATGGGGAGGATCGAGAACGGTCTTGCTCTCTTTTTTGTTTACTGAAAAATAAGAAGATATACTGTGTGCTGTTTTAAAAGTACTATAGTCTGTAATACACTATACTAAAAAGGGGTCTCTTTCTCTCTCTATTTTACGGAAAAAAAACCAATCTATCTCCCCTTCTTGTTATAAAGTCACATATCAGTTACATATTTCAGATGTTAAAGTAAAATTTCACTTTCCATCCTCCTCTTACACATTTAAAAACATGTATATTATTGCTAGCAAGCTGGAATGCAGCAGTCTGCAAACTGCAAAGTTTTTCTAAGATTTGATGCCATGAACAGGTTCTGCTATTATTTCTTTTAAAATCTACCTTTCTTCTGAGGCAGAAGAAACAGAAGCCAAAGGCAAGAAAACCCTCAAGGCAAAATTTTCACAATAACTACATAATTCAGTTTGCACACTGTTGGGAAGTAGATATGGTCTGGGCTTCCCTATAGAGATGCCTGTACAGAATTAGCCAGTGGAAAATAATGTGGATACCAAAATCAGAAAGCAAATGGAAAAAAATAAAGCAAAAGTAAAAATTCTTTCTATATTCACTATAAAGCAGGAAAAAAAAAAAATTAAGCGTAAAACTTCCTGTAACCCTCTAGCACTAATTTGACCCGATTTACAAGATTTTTATGAATATCCAAAGGACAATCATACCTGAAGCAACTCTTACCACTGCTATATAGTATCCACTGAAACATGCTTATATCTTTGTCTTTAAGGCAGCCCACTGGCTTTAGAAAGAAAACAAATACTCCCCTCTCACCCATGTTAAACCTAACGATCAGTAAAATTCTCATATTCTGGGTGTTATGAGTTGAAAAAGTGCGGAATCAAGCATAACGAACCAAAGTTCTTACACAAACTGTTTATAGAAATGTACTGCATTGAAGTCCAACCTCCTGATGTAGCCTGGATAATAGGACAGATTAATTTGTCATTTTTTTTTTCAGTGTTAGCTTGCTATTCCAAAGTTTTTGTCCTCATCCACCATAAGCCGTGTAAAAGACAGATAATACATTTTTGCTGTAAAACAAATAATTTTAATTGTTTAAATTTAAATGTTCCATTATACATTGAAAATTGAAAGCAATTAAGCTTACAATTACAAAAGCTAATTAGAAGCTCAAAACCTACACTGTGACTTCAAACATTTACCTGTCATCTTTGTAAGATTTGTAATCCTTGTAATCTTTTGCAGTTTTCTCTTGCTTTCTTGACCCACTGGATTCTCTGGAACCCTTTGAGTCTCCTCGTTCTTTGCTTCGCTCTTTTCTACGGCGGTCAATGTCATGCCGAAGATCAGCAGAGTCGCACCTTAATTTTTTGTCACCCTGCAAGGAAAAATGTATAACAAAGACACAACTTTAAGTTAAACATTCAGAAGGCAATCTAAATTAAAAGGCAAATTACACCTCAACTTTCCAAAAGATAGGAATTACCTAGTTGTCAGGAGGTTCCTTGGCATGTAAGTTGATTTCTAGTAAAAGCCCTTTACATGCAATTTTTTAGGTCTAAAAAGAGAAGGCTAGGCTAGAAATTGGCTAAGAGATTAACTTTTGAGCAAGGTGTTCCCAACTTTCTGATGCAGACAGACCCTAACACATAGTCTGGGAGGATACTCAACCACACATTTCATCTGGCTGTGTTTTCAGCAGAGCACAAACACCTTACCCATTCAGCTATACTATGGAACAATTACTTCAGTACTTTTTTTTCCTCTCCTAATTCTTTGTCCCTAGGCAGCCCAGCACCACAAAGCTGACTAAGAAAACGGACGTCTAAGAGAAGATAGGGTGGAAGATTTGACCTAGCAACGCATCACTACCAATACAACAGAATCTCACACTGAATAAACTGATTTCTTGCTGGCATTTTACTCAAAAGTCAAGGATCAAAAAAAGTGTAAATCCGTAAATCTGTAAATTGAGTAAAAGTACTCAATACACTGCAGATACAAACTTCTGTCTTTTTGTAAGACTTATGTTTACATCTACTTATATATATGAAGTTCAAATTCAAAGGGAAACACATCAAATTAAGATTAGAAATACAGGTGGAAGTTTACTGAGAACCTACTTTTTGACTTTCTTCTTTAAAGCCTCTCTCTTCACCTGATAAACGGGTATGCTTCCTCAGGGCACTTGGAGAGATGTCAATCCTCCTAAATGTAAAATAAAAGCAGTGTCTAGCCACATGTGTATGTGACTGTTTATGGCTTCAGAGATTTCTTCCCAAAAGAAATCTGAGGAAAAAAAGGCAGGTTTGCAGTAGAACAACCTTTTTGAATATAAAGTCCAACTATCAGAATGGATTTTAGAATTACATTCAAAATGGAAAATTTTGACTTTCCTCTGAAATATGCTGAAAATACAAATACACAAAACATGCAGTTTCATTTTCATATTTTAACCTTTTAAAGATATGAAAAGTTTTAAGGAGAATTCAAAAAAGATAGTAAACATAAGTAGTCTGTTTCTCCACATACCCCAAGTACTCAACCAATATTATGACACAGTTTAACCCAGTGGAAATACTTACCTAGTACATTACCTCTTACATAGGGGATAATATGGAGATAATACAGCCTCACATGAGCACAAATAATATAGCACACATCCTCATATAATTACAGCGCTTTATCGGAAATTACATCTGCACACTTACCGCCTTACCTTTCAGGTTCTCGGAACAATTTTTTTTTTTTTTTAAACAAATACAGCTATAAATTAATATACACAAGGACTAAACAAGATAAGGTGTCCATTTTGCACTTAAGAATAAAGATACATTACTAGGTTTATTTTCATCTTCCAAACATAAGCCTTGCAATATTTGAGCACTGCATATGAGAAAAATAAATACATTTCCAGTAAGATGGAGGCAGAGAAGGCATCTGTTACAAAGCTATGGATGAAGCCAGAGTTGGCTCAAGTCAAAGGTTTTTCAAGGAAAGATCTTCTTTGTCTTAAGTTATTTTCTATTTACACAGAAACTGACACAAATTAGGAAAAGGGTATTGGGGTTCTCAAATAAAGTATTAGCAGATAATGTTATTTGAAACACAAAGCATCTACATATGCAATTAATATGTACCTGTGTATTTCTGGGCTCTTTTGCCGGGTGCAGTGCTCTTCGGTAGCTTTTTGATATGCAGTGAACCTCTCATTTAGGGTCATTCCAGCTGACTTGAAGTATTGCTCTGTTGGTTACAATACAGAAACACTGTCTCATTAGTTTAACTCAACTGATACAGGTATTCTACTCCTGACAGAAAGGCACGTAGCCGGTAAAAAACATTATTTTCAATAAATATATCAAAAAGACAAGCAAATCTGGAGTTCTCTCTACTTGTACATTCCACAGCAACAGTGCACAGCATCACTGCAAGTCTACTTATAACAATGCCATGACTGTACTACATCTACTTCAAGCACGATTTTACTGATTAACTTGTTTCTTTTCAGTGATTTTTTCCTCTAACAAGAATAAGAAAGGAGAAATTATCTTAAGTTACTTCTTTATCCTTTGCCCATATGAGAAGGTGGAGTAACTCTGCACCATGAATAACAGCAAGAAGCACAGTTTACAATTCATCTCATCTTTAATTTAAAATAGAATTTAGTGAAAATATTAAGTAATGAATGTTTCAGTAAATTACATGAATGACCTAAAAAGTAATTCCTAGAAAGTATAAAATTTCTCGATTTTAAGTTGTGATGATAAACAATTCAAGACAAGTAACACTCCTATATGCAAACAGATCTATTTAAGCATCTGGCATTTTGGCAGACCTGACAACTTCTCTCACAAATTTTCTCTCGCCTTCAGAGATAGTTAAGTTAGCAACAGCAAAACTCAGGTTTTTAAACCAGCTCAACAAATGTGTTTAAATGTAATATAGAAATACATAAAGTCATGAACTATGAAATGTTACATATGAAGCAAGCTATCCGCTTAACAGGTCAACATACATCTGTATCAACTTACCGCCCGGCATCCAGCATTTGTCTCATAACCAACCATTAAAACTTGAAACGGCCACTACAAGGGTAGTGCCTCAATCATAATTCCATCAAACACAGGAATTTGAGCTAGCAACTCTGTTTTTATGCCATTTTTGCCAGGAAGACAGAAGGTTCAACTTTGCCTGTTTGGCATCTGTATCTTTCAACAGCTATTTTACTTTTGTAACATGGATTTTGCCATTTCAAAACACATTCCAGGACCTAGTTATAATGAAAAAGAAAACATCACTGGGCATTTTCAGCTCTACATTAACAAAGAGCTGTTCAGACTGGTCGCATCACACCAATAATGAACATAACTTCAGTTTGTCAAAAGAGATACTAAAATCTGATCATAGACCACAGTAAATTTGAAACATATAGAGAGTTTCTCCCTTCAGAAACAATGATAACTTTATGTACTGAGTAGCTTGACCAGAGAGGCTCTTAAAGTGATATATATTTACCTTTTTTTTTTTTTTTTTTTTGAATTTAACATACAAGCATCTATGGAAAAACAAGTTAAGCATTCTGTGATCAACATGTAAGTTTCAGGACTTTTATTCACCTACAGCCTAGAAATGTACCATACAAGCCAACATTTACAGATACTCTCATTGGATCAAGTCTTAAATCTCTTACATATCGATAAAAGAAGAGATACTTAAGAGTATAATGATTTTATTATGAAAGTACGTATCCCAGCAAGGATTTTTTTTAATCTAGTATAATCTATAATCAACTACTACTACTTTCCTCCTTGCAAGTAATTCACAATCCATAAGATCACTTGCCCATAGTCACCTTAAGCTAGTTATCTTGGCAACAAAATGGAAATGGGGGGAATTTTAGTATATACTTGTAGTACAAAACTATTTGCAATTTTAGCAGCTAAGCATCTTTAGAAACAATGCCTACAGGCATACTGAAACAGGGCACTTAACTAAGCATTTCCACATTCCCCCTTTGTATGTTGATGGAGTGGAATTACTTTCACTAGCAAGTTCTTCCATATTATTCCAGTACATCAAACACAAGAGTAAGACAACAGTTCAGTGAAAAAGTAAATGCTATAAAAACCTGTGATGGTCATTTAAAGAATTCTCTGGATGTGCTCAAAAAAGTTAAAAGAATTATCAAGCCTTCAGAGTCAGATACTAAGCTTTTTGTTTGATATGACCTAAACAAAATACACGTACTTTATTGGTAAATCAGCAAATACAATATGTAATTCACTTAGATTTATTTAGCTACTGCCAAGTTCCTAGAACCAGAATTCTTGTCTCCAGCACTACTACCATCAAATAAGACTAAAACGGGATTTCCTAGTGAGATTTCATATCATATTGAAATACTATACAGACCACGAGTTTCATTAAGTGTTATTTTTTGGGGGGGGGAAAGGAATCTCTAATAAGCATTAGGAAATGACCTCTGCGGGTGCCCCATAAGAGATGCCATTGTATTTAATAGTACGAAAGACACCTGTCAACACAAATTACACTGCTTAATACTAAGTTAGATGTTAAAACTATTAACTTAAACCTGAAGATTGATCAACATAGCATGTTTAAACTTCAGTAAAAAAAAAAGTTTTATACACTATTTAGACTCAATAAAATTATCTATAAATCTCATATAAGTGTGCTTCTGCAGCTATTATTTTTCCCAAATATTTTTGTGTATATCTCAAAAGGTAAAAGTCAGACTAAGCCAACATTAAGAGGACTGAACTCTTCCTGTACTAAAGATATGAAACAGGCTTAAATGTAATTATCAAGGGAGTGTATTTGGCACAGTAAACTCAATACATACCTTTGACATGGTGAACCAAGGACACTATGTGCTGAATAAATGACTCTGACGTGCTTTTGCTGGCCTGTGGCAACTTAATGTGGTCAAAGATGGATCGGAACTCTTGCTCCTTCTTGACGGAATGGACAAGTGTACTAGCAAGCAGCCTGTCTTTAGTCAAGGATGCAGGTCTAACATGTATCGACAACAACAACAACAAAAAGAAAGACACACAAAGAGAAACCAATACTTTAAATGAAGAGCAGAGCCACTGCAGGCAGGTGAAGAACTACACTTAAAGTAGAATAATTTACCTATTGGAATCATCAAGAGGTACTGGTGCCATTTTGAGTTTAACTTCAGGACGATGGGAGTCACTGGCTATCATTTTGATCCTAAGTGGGCTCTCCTCTCTGAAGGTGGATTTTTCTCTCGCATCCAGATTCTTGTGTAGAGGGGGACTGTAATCAAAGAGTTCTTTGAGCTTTTCAGACTTTACCTGCTCAGGTGATTGAGTTTCTTTCTTCATCATTAGTCTCTCAGAACTTTTGTCGTCTTCCTTGTTCTTATCTTTTGTTGCACTAGGCCTTTCCACTACATAGCCAGTCTCTTTAGGCTTATAACTTTTCTCTTCTCTAAATCCATCGCTCTCTCTATTGCCCTTCATTGATATTTTAGATTTGTATTTGGTTCCTTCCTCCTCAGCATTCCGATGAGATGCAGTAGGAAAATTTTTACCCTGATCTGCCAGGACAGATTTTCTGAACTGTCTATAATCCTCTGTCTCCTCTGTGTCCTCCCCTTCAGAGTCATTAAACTTTTCTTTCCCGGGCTCTTTATCAACAAAATAATCTAAAGCTTCCTGATCCTCCCATTCCCTTTCTCCCTCTGTCCTCCCTTTTTCTGATCCTCTCTCCTTCTGGGCCTCCTTCTCCCTGGTATTACCCCTATCAAGCAGGTATACTCTAGACTCTTCATCTGTGTACCTGTGGATAGCAAAGAAGAGACTGGTAACTCTGGATTGCATTCATTCCAGTTCATCACTTGCATTTCTCTTTTGTGTCAATGCCATACCAACAAGAAGAAAATGCGTTCCACTGTGAAGTGCAACTTCGCATTTAAGTTTTTGCATGGAATTAACAACATACGCAGTCATTTATGTTATTGAAGCATTCAGAGAGAATAATACCTTTCTGCAGAATACCTGGAAATTCTCTGCTTGAGTTTATTTAAAAAAAAAAAATCTGTTTGTTCTTTCTTAATTGATACCAAACTTCACATATTCTTACACTGGTCATTTTGTCAGAGAATATGGCAGTTCAGACTGCAATTCATTTTTTAATTCCTTCCAGCAAAAAAGTACTATTAAAAAGAAACCATTTTCAAGATCCTATACATGCCTAAGAAAGGTCCAAAATTTGACACTTGCTTAATTTATTCACTGTGCACAAGCAGGGCACCCTTAAGAAATAGCTTACCTAAACACAGGAACACATTTAGAAATTAATGCTTATTTTAGCCATTGTTTTATCTATAAAAGATTTTGACAAAGGGCCTAGCACATTTACCTGCTACAATATACCTTAAGACACAGAAAGTCACATTTTTGGTGTTCTAGCAGTATATTTCTATATAATAAATTACTGACTAGACAAAAACATGCAAAATGTCTTAAAAAAATCTATTTTAGCACAGAAGACAGCTTTGCTTTATAGTTCATTTTATATAAATCCCCTGAAGTAAAAGTCACAACAGAAAAGGACAGTTTAATGCCCTTTTTTTTCCGTTTACAACTTCCCCCCTGCCAATTTCTGCTATATCAAACACCACCCACTAACATTTTAAGAACAAATCTAAGAACTTCACAGTGGCTGGAAACATGCACTCAAGTTTAAATATTGTCCTTCATGTCACTAAAATTACATGTCAAGAATACTAACACCTACCCTCTTTCATAAGTAATGCAATGCAGGGCATCAAAGTTGTCATATTGCACTACACAATTAGGAATGAATGCTGTTTACATTAATGAAGAAATTGCATGACACCTGCTTTTTCACCAGCTTCCTGAAGATTTCCATTTCAACTACACAAAGCATTAAAAGCTTAAAGTACTTAAACAGAATTCACCTTGTCAAGCAAGCAACACTGATGCACTACTACTATTAAGATTTTCTTATCAGACTATAAGAAAATATACTGTAGAGGAAAGGGACAGATTGTTTGTGAAGCATACAGATTCCTATCTTACGCCAAGAGTGTCTTAAGAGGGAAAAGGTATGCATTTTCAGCTGAACTAGGTTAAAATTAATAAAACACTCAACAGCGTTACACACTGCTTTTTCCAAGATGCAGTGAAAATCTAGCCAAAACTCCCTAAGTAGCATTTCAAGACACAACAAGAGTTTTATAGTGCAACTCTTACCTTTTCAGAAACTTTCCCCCTTTAGCAGTTTCCTGATCTCCAGCTTCAGGATAAAATGAACGCGCCCGAGCCTCCTCACGGGGAGCACTCTGTGATGGGATTGTCTTTGCAGGGCTTCTCCTTGAAGGGATGTGATGCAATGGGCTATTCTGAGAAGGGCTATAACGGCTAGAACCATTTCCAACAGAACCAGAGCCAGACCTCTCAGGGCTATGCTGAATGGAATGAGAATGTTGAGGTGTGTCCTTTGCTGAGTGGGCTGTGCTAAGCAAAGGGGCATCAGAGCAAGATGAACTCTGACTAGGTGGGGTGGCAATAGAAGGGCTATGGGGTGACCTTGGACTGTTATCATATGCTGAAAGGCCAGGCCAAATGTCGCCAGAAGCTGCTGATGATTTGTTAAAATCGTCAAGAGACTCGGATGGGTCATGTTCAAACGTATCTTTCTGTTCATCTTGTGATTTATTTTTCGAAGGGCTATCTTGCAAAGGAGCCCCTTCAGTTTTCTTTGCCTGCTTTTCCAGAGACCCACGTCTTTTGGAAGAGACAGGAGATTTGCTGTATGGAGATGAAGAACGAGATGAGGAGGACCTTGGGGACCTGGAAGATCTGTAAGATCGACGAGATCTGCTCCTGGACCTTTGGGAAGACACAGACCTTCGCTTTGGACTTCTGGAACGTGACCGGCCTCGCCTGGGGCTTCGGGAGTGTCTTCGGTTCCAGACAGGCCTATAACCTCCACGATGGTATCTACCACCTCCTCCTTGATAATACCCTCTACCTCTTCCTCTGTAACCATAGGGGCGTCTCATTCCTCTATTATTTCTGTAATCTCTGCGATAATCTCTAGAATAAACACGATCCCTGCTGCGAGATCGTGAATATGTCCTCGACCGAGACCTAGAACTAAAATTAAAAAGCAAGCATTAACATTTGACAATTGAGAAGGGAGAGAAAAACAACACTAATCCCCAAGTCACTCACATGCAGCCTGAATGGTAACTAAAAGCAGACCTGGTCTTAAAGGTAACTTAAAGCTCTATAGCAATCTACCTTTATTAATTTTCCTGTTGCGCAAGAGACTGTAACAAACGCACGTATATTCAAAGCACCGTGAAACTCTAGAATTCAGCATAATCTCATTAAGACATTACCAGCCTCCGTGGCACAGCCTAAGATTTTATTAGGGATGACCACTCAGTAGCAGTTTTCAGTTCTTCAGCCACCACAGTTCACAGCCTGAATGAGATATGGACTTACATCGCCTCCAATTTAATTTAATATGCCAGCCTATGGACTGCAGCAGCTGATGAGGTAGTAAATATTCAATTCAGCTACTCCTGTTATGGAAGCTGGTAATATCCACTAGTAAGAAAGACAAAGAAAAAAATGAGAGCAACTGAGAAAGCAATTACAATCAGTAAGATATCACAAAGCTTATCTGCTGAGCCTTATCTTACTGCACATGAAAAAAGAGTTTCATGCGAAAAATACAGAGTAAATCACACAGAAAGAGACTGGATATCATCTGAAAGGGGAGAAGAGGGGAAGGAAGGGGAAAAAAATCCATAAATCAGGAAGAACTGTTAGTATTCTCAAACTTCCTTGAGGTATAGGAAAAGATCAAAACGGTAGAATATTAAAGTAAAAGAAACTACATTATAAGGAGAATTTATATATCGTCTAAAATGAAAGAAAATCCCAAGCTAACATTTGCCACAGCATTATGCAAGTGAAAAAATTTCAAGACAAATAACAATTCATTAACCAACTTTTCATGCGGTAAGATGTCAATTTACCTGTATCTCTTTTTTCTAGAATGGGATCTGGATCTTGACCTAGAGCTGGACTGAGATCTGGACTTTGATCTTGAAGAATGCGATCTAGAGTTAGATCGACCCATTTTTCCCAGTAGATACACTCCTTCCCAAAAGGAAAAGCAATGAGGAGGGGAGGAATAAAAAAAATAAAAAATAAATAAAAAAGGAAGAAGACTATTTAGAGTCCATGTAAATCATACAAATGAACAAGATTTTGCATTATAAAATGAGATAAGAAAGAAGTACGTAATTTCAGAACTTTTCTAAACAAAAGACCTTCGAGAAGGAAAAGAGTATATTTACTAGTAAATTACAAAGGCTCAATGCACCAAAGTTTACAGACTGTAAGACTTAACACAGCTAAAACAGTTTGTCTACAGACATAAAGCATGTCAGTAAGGTTTCAAAAGTTTAATTGAAAATTTATCCTGAGTGGAGAGAGGTAGCAACAGAAAAAAAACACTTTTGCAAACATGGCAAGAAATAATGGGAACATGAATGATTACACATTTGTTATCAAGAGCTAGATGTATATTTTCTACTAATTTTATATAGTTTTAACAATTAAGTTTGATTATAAGCTAAAATGTTTGAAAAGAACTTCGTTATCAAACTTGCCAAGTGAAATCCCAAACTTTTCTAGTATTTTGCCTAAAACAACTGTACGGAGATGAAAACTGATTTTTTTTTATCCCTGCTTGCAGCAAGAAGATCACTCACAACCCATCCATCTGTATTACAATAAAAAAAAATGTGTTTGGCTTAGTATTTATTCCAGTTCTGAACTATTTCCTATATAAGTATCTAAAAGCATTTCTTTTTATCCATGACTTTATAGATTCCCTGCACTTCCAACACACCAATCCTTCCTACTTTGGTAGGCTACTACAATCAACCTTCTATATAAGCAAAGTAAAAGCCCCCAGAATTCTGTTCAGCAGCTGAGAGTCTGAGCCAGAAGCATTATATCTGTTACCCATATGTATTAAACCTAATTAGTCTAATCCAATTTCCCACCCGTTAATGTCCACCATGCATCTTTTTAGGTTAAGCTAACTTTTTAAACTAGTTGTTGTTAAAAGTCTTAGTTGACTGGATTTTACAATCACCACATAAACAATATGGCTTAAAACAGAATTCAGAATTTTTTAAACTGAACATGACCTATCAAAACTACACAGGATTATAAAGCACTGAGTCCTAAAATAAGATAAAGCAATAATAAACTGTAATTTATTGTTATTTATAATTGCAATAAATATCATTAACCATAAAGAAAAAAGCATAACCTATCTTCCAAAATTTTCTTTCAAGACTGTCCAGCTTATTAAAAAAAGGCTACATAAGATGACCTTTTGAATGTAAACTGGTAATAAGCAATTGCATTTTAGGTCTTAGTATTCTCCGGGGCCGGGGGAGTCCAAAATTATCATTGTTTATCAATTGATTGTATATGTTATCACTGTTATGCATTTTCCATTTTTGTTTAATTTACTAAATGCTTAGCTTTTATATTGCAAACATACATAAAAGTCTGGAACTTACCTACTGACAGTTCCACAAAACAGAAATTTGACTTGAAAAGTACTTTCTGTCACAAGGAATTATATATACAAAGGGTTTTTTTGTGTGTGTGGTTTGGGAGGTATCCCAATAGTATCAAGAGACAAAACAAACAAGCAACCTTATAAAATTAACAAAATTTAAATAACCTTAGGCAAGTGCAAGTAAGCTCAATAGAGAAAAAAAAAAATCTTTCCCTATCACTGGTTATTCCTGTACTATACCACTTTCCTCACCATGGTAGCACAAGCATCCGTGAGGCCCCAGAGAGATCTGATCTCATCTGAAACTCATCCAGCAACAACAAAATTTAACCTGCACTAATTTGCCATTTAACTGAACCTTGAAAGAATTCTCTCTCTCTCTCTCTCTCTGGGAAGAATATGTTGCCTGATATCTTTAAACTTCTCCTTCCATTAAGAATCAAACTTACACAACAGAGAAGATGGCTATTACTCACTGTGTTCAATTAAGCACACAGAAAGTGCCTTAAAATCTCTAATGCTCATTAGCCACAAACATTTGGAGTGTTTAAACTATTTTAAGACACTCAGCATGTCAATTTCCTCCAAATATGATAGAAAAGAAAACTCTCTAATTATTGGGGACACACAGCAATTTTCAGATGTGCAGTGGAAGTTCATAACACAAGCCAATTTCAACTTTAAAGGAAAAGAAATCCATCTGCAATTTTCTGCAATGATTAGGTTTGTACATTTTTATTCTACGTAGGACAAGGAAGGATAGGTGATTCATTGTGTGACCTTTACATACAAAACATTAATTTCAGAAAGACGTATATATTTTAGGGTTTTGTTTTTATATTGTAAGCATAAATCTTTGAAAAAAATAGAATCAATTCTCATTTCATGTGATTGGATTGAATCAGAACATTCAAAAATAGAATTAAGTTAATCTTACCTCAAACTCTTAGTTGGTGCCAATGAAGCAATTATTTTACGATTTTCTATTTGCGCTTTCAGCAGTTCTGATTCCTATGTAATAGAAAAAGAAGTCATAGACATGCATCTTTACTACAGGACTGGCCTCATAGGTAGAGAGAATTTCCATATATGTGTTCAAACATTAACCTCTTTATCATACAGAGAGAACATATGAAATGCCAAATTCATTGCTGGAGTTGGTGTAACATGCTAAGACCAAATCAGCTCAACAGCCACTGCCAAGAAGGTGCAAATCCTGCACCTCTTACATATCTAATCGGTCCTCCTTCAGCCTTGCTTATAGCTGGCCAAACAGCTCCCCATCCTCACTTCACAGCAGACCTGACTCTTCAGGTCCTTCAAAGAGCAGGCTCTTGATACCCCAGAAAAAAACTTAGATAGCTTGGTTATCCAATTGAATTGGCTTAGTGAGGGGTCAAACAGAGATGGATTATAGGAGAAAGAGGACAGGATGCAGCCATGAGCAGGGGGCAAGAAGGACAGTGGTAAACAGACCAGTACATGCTGTAACATACAGCTCTGCACTTAACTGAAGCCATCATTTAAGATACAAAAATAGGAGTGGGGAAGCTAAGACAACAGTGAAAACTTTGTCGCTAGGTTTCTTTTATGTAATGTTTATGACAACATTACTCCGCTATATATTTTTACATTAAATATGTACATACATTAGTATAAAGTTCATGAAAATAACCAACATTTCTTTTTTTAAAGCATGTTTTTTGCACATATAAAGAAACAAAGCATAACTGAAATAATGAAACTGATCTCAAAAGTGCAAGCCTTTCTCTGCCCTCACCTTTGAATTATCAGATACCCTTACAAATACATATACATTTGTAACCTGACTCAACATGAAGAAAACTTTCCATCTCCCCTGAAGTGACCTGGAATTTTGTCACAGTTCAATACAAGTAGGATGTATCTCCCACTATTTCTGCATCTCAACAATTTATTCATTAAAATCAAACTAGTAAAGACATTCAGGACTCCAAAAATCAAAGCTGTTTACAAAGGTTTTCAATGTTTCCTTCACCTAAAAAAAAAAAAAAAAAAAAAAAAAAGCAGCACCTGCTTTCAAAAGTCCACTTACCATTCCCTAGTAGTGACCAAGATATTTCCAATTTCTACAAAACATATGCTTTAATAAGATTAAGTTTTTTAGTTCTCATCAGCAGCAAGCATGAGTCTCTGAAGGAGCACAGTAGTGTACGGGACGATTTCAAATCTTGTCTAGACAAAAGGCAAGATGGTATTAGCTAACACAAGGTAATTAACGCATTCAGAAGTTTAGCATAGAAAAAGCAATACATGCTTCAGCTAAATGGGTGAAGTTCAGTTGTAGGCTTTAAAGCAATATTTAAACACTGTTCAATGTTATCCATATTTCAAACTTTTTAAAATAATCCCATTTGTGTTAGCAAACTCAAAATCCTAACTTAGGCAATGCTTTAGATGCTAGGTATATAGATACGAGACAGTGTCTTCACTTATAAAATATCTAGGTTGCACAATAAGAGTTTAAACTACTTTCACTCAAACCCTGGCAGTCACTTCTGCAAAGAAACTTTAGAAGGTGAGAGGTAACTGCGCCTTTTTCATTTTTTTTTATAGACACTAGACAAACACGTCCAATTGGCAGCTACAATCTATTTTCTGCCTTACTTCCCATGAAAACCTTTACAATTAATATTATGAACATATAATTTTAAAAGAAGAGTTCTGAATAAAAAAAGCATAATTTTTATCATGAAAAAAATCATAACCATTCCTTGCTGTTTCCACTTAACTGTAATAAGTTAAAACTTGACACATTAAAACAGTTCCGAAAAAAAGAGAAAAAAAAAGAACACACACACACACTCATCTTCGGAAAAGAAAGCATTCAAAAGTGAAAAAAACTGCTAGTCTGGCCTTGAATAAAAGTTTGTCTATATAAATATTCTCTCAATATGCAAGAAATTAGAGCTTGACTTACACATTATTAAAACTGCTTGAGAGAAGAGCAACGTACATGCAGATTTATGTAGGTAAACAGTTTTGTTCCCCCAAAAGCACACTTCCCACTTTTGCAGAAAGCTTTTCTTCTGCACACATCATAACTAAAATACATTATCCATGATATCAAATAAAATCACTCACAGCCTCCTCCAGTAGGGCCTCTTGTGCCCATCACCACAGTCTGAAGTCACTATAGTACATCACATGAAGTAAGAGCAGAGGGGAAGGGCAGAGAGAGGTGCTATGCACTGTATACTACCTTGCAATTACATCAATTGCTAACTCATGGCTAGCTGTCACTGTTATGAAACTTATCACTGAACTTTCTCAGAAGAGATCCAGAAAGCACCAAAGATGTACATGAAGACACAAAATGTTACTGTGCTAGGGGTATGGTCTATGCCTGGAACACCAGGGCTATACATTGCTGGGTTTGGGCACTCAGCATTACCCTGCCCCAGCCCCCACTTTCTGCCCTAAATAGGAGGAAAGAAATACTGGGCTCTCAACCATTTGACTCCCCTATTAAGAAAAAAAGATTATCACAAATGCTCCATAATATACTAAGGGGTATAAACTGGTCCTGCCAGTCTAAAGAAACAGCCCCTTCTCTCCTATCTTTCTTTTTTAAATCTTTCTCCTGTTCCTGATCATCTCCTCCCACAAAGATTTCTTCTGTTATGTTTCACTGTATAGTCCCACCAGCACTTGGCCCAGAGCAGGAAACCTGCAGTAGCAGCCAGACAGGGCTACCTGCCTTGGCACCAAGGCAGTCTTAAAGCAGTCACCAAACTACACAATCAGCTACACTGGTGTCTGCTTGACAAAGCTATGAGCAGCAAAAAACTTGAAAGCTAAGCTTTATAAAAACACTCACAAACAGATTATCACCTTTCAGCTCTCCTCCTTCCCCCCCCTGCAAAACAGCAACAACAACAAACTACAAAACTCTGTGTAAATCTCTAAAAAGTGAATAGCCTCACTACCTTCACATACTGAATTGCAATCACGACAGAAAAGTTTTATGAACACAAAACAGCAGGACCTCTGGGTATAAGTGGGGGCTGTGGGGCTAAAATAAAATCCACAGAACTATATCAGATTTATCCTCCAGCAAGCAACACTATAATGAGAAAATAAACTTCATTATTAACATTTTTTGCTATTAATGTTTATATATATATACATATAAAATATGAATGACAAAGACAGCTGTTTACAATTCCTTTTAATTATTACTTTTAAAGGCCTTTACACACCATTGGTGTTGAAATTCCCTCACAGAAAGCAGAGCACGTATGTTAAATACACTATTTTAAAAGTTCTTCTTACCATGTGGATGTTGCTAAGGACATTTTAGGACAGTAATCTCCACCTACACCAGAAGTGCTTCCTCTTTTGTTTCATTATTTCAGCCAGCCTTTATTTACACCTAGTAGCCTGCCATGTTCCTTGTTTAAACATTACTTAAAAGCTGCCAGTAAGTTTCAAGTTAAAAAACTTATTAAAAGTAATTCGCAAGTCTTGCCAAAACAATAGGGTATAAGAAATCCTTAAAAAAAGAAAAAAAAAACTAGCTTCCACTCATAATAAACACCAAGTTAGTGAGAAATCATTTTTATCAAGCAAGCACTGTTAAAACATCTCTTTAGTATATCTGCCACAAAATATCCATGTTTTTTTCTTTTCTGTGTCCACAGGCTTAATAGTGGCACATCATAAATAAGAACAGAATGTGTATCATTGGTGAATGTGAGCTCACACCACTGGAATAATAATTTTATTTTTATTATTTATAGGATTTTAAACAATATCGAATTTGCCCAAACTAGCTTGGAATGCATAAACAACAGTTGAGAAGTAATTTTGCCCTAATTTTATGTTCTTTGTTCTACATAATCTTCATTATATTCAGTTACAAAAACAAAAAAAGACTCAAGTAAGAATTACAGCATGAACGTTCAACCGACAGAAGTAGTATTTCTGCCTTTATAGAAGAGGATATAAAATATTCACAAGTTTAATTAAAAACAGTATGCTGGTATTAGTAAAATCAGTTCTGTAAAAACATTATTTGATTCTTTTACATAAAAGAACAGCTATAGGCAAATATAAACATGTTTCTCATTTAAACAGTTACTTTGATTTCTACTTTTGAGAGAGACTTTTGTCAATAAACAAAAATGAAATTAGCGTGCTTTTAGATCTGCCTTTTTTGGGGGGCTGTTTTTTTTTTTTTTTTTTGTCTCCTCCACCTTTTTTCTTTTGATAGCCATTGCTAGGTTTCATTCATCCTTATACAGTGGTTGCAACAATCTTATTCGGGCCATCTATGAGCACGCTGCAAGAGAAAAGGCTATCTCCACTTACCAGAAAGGAAGAGCAGAGAAAGGGAAAGAGAGGAAGAGCAAACCACAAGGGAAAAAAAAAAAAAAAAAAAACACTATAGAAAAATTGAACACCTTCTTTTCTTACTCTTCTTACTAGTGGATATCACCTTTGGCAGAAGCTCAGAGTTTCACCCGCCCTCCCCCACTCTGAGGAACCCTGCATTCCTCAAGCCCCTGGACCACAATCCTTTACTGCGACCTCAATCTAACAGTCCCTGCTCTGCGTTTCCCCTAAATACTGCCACAGGAGCTTGAAGGGCTCCCTGCTGACCCTCCCTGAATTCATACAGCCACTACAGGTCTTCTGCATCCCTCATGGCAACAGACCCTTTCCCTAGTACACATCTTCCCTTGCTCCCCAAAAGGGCCACAGGGAGCAGATTTCTTGAGCCACAGCCTTCACTGAGCTTTGCTCAGAACGCTAATACTTGTATCACCGCGAAATCTCCTCCTGTCCTTTAGCAGAACCCACCACTCAGTGCAGATGGGCAGGAGGAAGCGATTCCCACCCTCCCCGCCACAAGGAGTTGTGCGCTTGGAGCGCACCTCTGCACCACTGCCTTTGCCTCCTTCATATTCTCCCCACTCAGCAGTGAGATTATCTGAGACAGGAAACTGGAGGATGGAGTAGAAAGACAACTGCTAGACAGTGTTTTCCCAGAACCCCCCACACCAAATCCATCTCTCCCACTCCGAGAACAACAGCTCTAAGCGACGTTTTTATACATTTATCCTAAAGCAGACATTACTCGATAAGTTACTACTTCCTGGGTCAGAAGAAAATCTTTTGTTTTGTACGGCGCTGGCTTTTCTACAGCAGAATCTAACTGCTACTATGAGGGTAAAACTTTGATCTCTGGGATAAACAAGCGACAAGCTGTACTGACGGGGTGAATGATCACCCTGACGCACAAAACAAGAACCTCATTTCTGTAAGAAAGCGAAATGCGATTGGGCAGGGGGNGGGGGGGGGGGGGGGGGAGGGGGGGGGAAGGAGGCTGAGAAGGGGAGGTTTACAAACAAAGGGCAAGATCCTGAGAGGGTTTTGTACCGAAGCACGCTCATCCCTGAGGATGTAAGAGTCCCTTTCGCCACAAAACCCACTCCCGCCCTGCGCTGGCTTTTTCGGAAGGGGTGGTTGCCCGCAGGGAGGCGAGCCCGCGGGGAGCCCCGCCAGCGGGCCTAGCGCTCACCCGACACAGGCAGCATCCTCCCAGCGCGGCCGCCGCCAGCCGAGGCTCCCTTCCCGCCGTCCCACTCCCGCCCGCGGGCGCAGAACCGGCCGGAATGGAGGCCAAGGGCGGCCACCCCCGCCACCCAGCCCGCGGCGGCCCCGCCGCCCCTCCCGCTCTACCTTCGCCCCGGTGGCGCCGTCCAGGCCTGGCTCCCTCAAGCAGCGAGCGGCGCCCGCGTCACCGTCTCCGCCAACGGCCGCGCGGCGCCTCCCGGGGCGGGCGGCG
>VWPW01014090.1:3554-102473 GCA_013389825.1 Crypturellus undulatus | reverse complement strand
GGGCGGGAGGGAGCGACCGGGCGGGCGCCCTCCTGCGCCGGTGCGGGCCGGCCCTGCCGGCTGCCGCGCGAGGAGGCTGTTGCGAAGTGTTCCCGAGGGAACGAGAGGCTGTAAACAAAAGAAGAGCGGGGAGACGTGTGTGCGTGTGGGTTTTGTGTGTGTGTGTGTGTTTTTTTTTTTTATTTTTTATTTTTTTTATTACACTTAGAATCACGACCGGGCGGGCGCCCTCCTGCGCCGGTGCGGGCCGGCCCTGCCGGCTGCCGCGCGAGGAGGCTGTTGCGAAGTGTTCCCGAGGGAACGAGAGGCTGTAAACAAAAGAAGAGCGGGGAGACGTGTGTGCGTGTGGGTTTTGTGTGTGTGTGTGTGTTTTTTTTTTTTATTTTTTATTTTTTTTATTACACTTAGAATCACCACGAGGCTGCCTAAACGAAATGATGGAGGGAAAGGGAAAGCACACTGAGCATCAGGTCTTAATGTTAGTTTTATCCATTCTAGAGACAGCATAGTTGCTGCTTACATATACACATACACATAGCTCTGTATGTACATGTACAATTCATATTGTTGATTTGCATTATTTCTTTTGACCACCAAGTGATTTCTCGTGCCCGCACAGTGAGCAGGCAGCCCGGACACTCGCCCTCGCGGGGAGGGAGGCTCCGGCGGTGGCTGCGGGCGGCTCACAGTGAGCCACCCGGCCTGTGGGCGCTCCTGCTGCCCTTCCTCACGTGCCTCCTTTCTTATGCCATTCTGCTCGTGCTGGGGTAGCCAGCCGGTGGGTCGAGTGCTAAAGCTTGTGTCGTAACCTGCAACAGGAGTCTACTGCAATGTGGAGACTCTGTGATAGAGCACCTGTGTGGGAGAGCCGGCCTGCTAGGGCTCGTGGGGGTGCCTCAGATACTGTGGGGACCCTGAGTTATGCTGTGGGATTACTGAATCACAGTTGCCAGCAATCGCCCGATTTTAAATTGTGAGGTCCCGCGGGATGCTCTGGTCATCTCCCATTAGCAAACATGTCTCCGAGCCTTCCTCTCTGTCATACTGGGATAGAAAAGGTGGTCGCTTTGCTCTTTTTCTCATTTATTGCTATGTATAACATCCATAGCTACAAGTTCTCAGAATTATTCATCATACTAAAGAGTTCAGAAGGAAAGAAAATCTATAACATGGAATTTTTGCATTTTTTTTTTATTTCAAATATATTTGTCTAACAGTCAATAGTGCAAGTTGTTTCCAGTTTATTGCCTTCTTTTTTTAAGAATCTGACTTTTGAGCCATTCGCAGTAGGGTCTGCTGTTAGGAGGAACATGCACATGTTGAAACACATGCAGTTTCAGGTTCGCCAGTGTAATGTTGCAATCAAGATGAGAATATACTTTAGAATATACTTTATAATCTAGTTTCCAAGGATATTCCATAAGAAACATAACTTGGCAGGTCCTTTGCCTCTGTTCTGAGAGCTGGTTTACTGCTTCAAATACTTGATACCACATCTCTGGATAGTAATCTGCCTCACAAAATTTCAAGTGTTTTTGCACAGTAAGATGTGTATGCATCTGTGCATATCTATGATATGTAGGCACCTCTGTCTTTTTCCCCCAGTATCTTTGACATTTTAGAACACATTTTAGAATACTTTTTTTTCTGCCAAAAACATGTTTTATTTATATGTTTATCATTATCAGAGCACTTCATTTACTCAGTAGTTCTGGGAAAAGCACAAGGCACTACTTTATTTGACTGTAGAGCAGTCCACTTCAGAAAGTTTACGATAAAATTCTAAATTTAAGGCAACAAAAAGGTAGTGCTAGGCAGAAAGTTTACAAAGAAATACAAAGTTTAAGACCACCGGAAAGATACCAGTAGATCAAGCAGCACAACGAGCCGTCATTGGCCCAAGCCAAACTCATGCTGCCGATCAGCAGACGTCCTTGGTGTTCAGTGAGACAGACAAGAATTTGGTCTTTTTTTGAGGGCTGAGGCAGAGAAGGAGGGGAATGGCAGTGGGGAAGTCCATGGTGAGCAGTCACCAGTGAGATGGGAGCATCCTGCCATTCGGACAGGTCGTGCTGCCCTGAAGAGGTACCAAGTGATAACGTAGCCTCAGCTCCGAAGATGTAGCACCAACAATAGAAATCCAGGGAGCTTGTGGGTTTTTCTCATCTTTCCAAAAATCTGAAGCATCAGCTTGCCTGCATCAGCAGCCTCATGTCTCGTCTTTGAGCTGTTCCTTCACATGCAGCTGTTCCATTACAACAGAGGTTCACACGTGAGCAATTCCTGCAGTTAAAACCGGCTCAGTTTTACATGCCCAGGAACGCCCTCGGGTTAAGCTTTGTCTGTTCATGAATGAGAGAGGCTCAAGGGAGCTGTGCACGGGGAGTTCTTCAGTAGATGGCACTCTTCCCTCTGCTCAAGGATGTGGTACAATGAGAGCCTCCGCCTTACACCTCGCAGAAATTGCCGTGAATACCAATAAAGCCCTGCCTAACTAGGCAATAAAGCAGCTCCTGACAGCTTTTCACAAATCGGGAGCCCCCAAGCCCTGGCGTCTGGCTTCTTCCCTGTTTAGATCACCGAGATCTATTTATGTTCAGTCTGAATTCCTCCTGAAATCTTAATGGTGAATGTATATGTATACATATATAAGGAGCTAGTAGTGGTTACGTAAGTTACACATATCAGCATTTGAGAGTAGAATTATTCTGCTGGTTCAGCCATTTTGCTGTAGCACATGGTTTTATGTTCATGGTTTTATTCTGCTAATGGCGGATCCAGTTTAAGAATTTACTTAACTGCCATTGGTTTGTTGATTTTGGTGGTGGTGTTGCTATTTTGAAACCACAAAAAATCATAACCTCTGTCTTAAAAGCAGTCACACTGAACTAGTCACACTGTGAGTGAGGAGATAACATCAGGAAAGGGGGCAGAAAAGTCTGCTAGGCATTAGGGGGCCATCACGTCTTAAATCAGATCTGCTGGATAACTAAAAACATAGTCATGGTTTTACAGCTTTCTAAAGCATGCATTGTTTTCCTCATCCCTGAATAGAAAGGTAAGAGAAGAGAGTAGAAATAAATTTCTGTAAGACAAAAGATTGCAGGAAAAAATTAAATGGGGCAGATTCATAAATTGCAAAATATAAAAAGATAAATTATATCATATTTTTAAAGTTTTGGATTTTGTAGTCATCCCAATTTATTATTTTAATTCACTGCTTTTCGAATACACCTTTAAGTATTTCTTTTTTTCTTGCAGTGACACAAGTCATTTTGCCTCCCTCCTGTACTCTCCAAAAATCCCCTAGCCACTCATTAAAATCACCAGATATTTCTAAAATGTGGATCCCATAGCTATCATATAGTTATTTCTTCATTTAGAAGAGAAGGATTTGCTAACATTGTTCAAACAAAGCTATCGGCGCCTGTTTTTTTCCAGGATTAATGTTGGAGACTGAGTATTTTGACTTGTTAGAATGAAGACGCCCTGAGTAATGTCTGAAAGAGGAATATGAAGCTTGCTTATGTACATCTCTGCACTGCCTGACAACTTTTGAGCAATAGAAAATTATGCACCATTGAAAACTACTTAACGGGCTTCCTGTTACAAGAACCGATTCAAACAGTTCTCCATGACAGAAATGACATATGAATTTAGTGACAAATAAAAGTAATCTTAGATTTTTCTTTCTTAATTCAAAGCAAAACAATCTGCCTCCTCATGTATAAGGGACTGAACCCAAGATCGATGCTTTTTGTCCTCTCAGGAGAAACTGCACAGCAACTAAAATGTTGGACCAATGTGCTACAAACATGGCATGAAGGAATCACCTTCATCTCTATATCCATTCAGTCCTGCAGCTGAGCAACAGCTACAACATGCATCTATTATCTGGCAAATAGATGAATTTCATAGAGAATTCCAGATAGTCTTCACACTGGTTACTAACTGGGAACCTCTTATTTTGTTCATAGATGATGGAAATGCATTGGACTTTTTTTTTTTTTTTTTTTTTTTTTACATTTTGCAAATGATTTATTTATTTGTTACATTTCTTTGGTGATGTAAGGTGTGCAGCTTTTCAAAACATCTCTAAACAAATAAAAGCAAAATGATTTATCACTGTTATGGTGCTGCTAGTATTTCCCTTATTCTTCTTGAGCTGTCATTTTGTTCAGTCAAAGAAAAGTATCTAGGTTATGAACCTGATCAAAACCATTGGGTTTACAATGGTTTTGTACACCCATACAAATTTACAGCAGCTACTGTTAAGCGTTAATTTGGAGGAGGCATGAAGACCAACAAATCAGCCTTCTAAACTTGCTTTCAAACAGTAGTTTCAAATCAAAGAACAATTTCCTGACTGAGTCACCAGGATAAGAACTGGGATACCAGAGTTTTATGCCCTTAGGCATATTGTAGCCTAATTTTCAGGTCTGGTGAGTTCCTTTAATTCATGTTGATTTCAAATGGAGTTCCAAGGGCCCAGCACCTCTGAAAATTGTTTATAAACCATTGTATGAATGTCTTCCTTAGAGAAACTTTGGAAAACTGTTTCGGTGTTTGCAATATATTCTGAAATGCAAGAATGCTGAAGAAGTGCAGACTTCGCTAAAGAGCTGCTATTCACTTGAAACATTTTTTTTTTCTTTTTCTTTTTCTTTCTTATCCCAGTTCATGCAAGGTGAAAAATTGTTCCAGTTATCTTAAAAATATCACGCAACAATTAAACCTGACAGTTCTCTAGCAAGGTAAGACTAAGAGAAGGGGCATGTAACACATCGCAAGGGATCCTCCACCTCATTGCTATTAGGATGGAAGTTCAGTCATGGAAGTTCATGAGCAACAGGTGAAGGCAACGTGGTGGCAGAAGCAGAACCTAGTAATCACACAGGTTCCTCACAATTCGTAAGATCAGAAGACATTCAACATTCAACAGATCCAGAAGACATGGTGAGAAAATAGGCTTATGGTAACTTTGGCTTGATAATTTTAAGAAGCAGGATAGAGAACAGAACACAGTGGACTTGCAGTGTTGGCCAAGGAAGCAGCCAGAAAAAAACCCAAAGTCTTCGTTCCTTGTAAAGGATTGTGTATGAAGGAGAGGTCTCACACCCGTTGGTTTATGGGGCTCTGTCTGCACTGCTTGGTTTTCTTATTCAGAGAGCTTACACCATGCATAAGTAAGAGAAGAAATAGCAGTGACCAAATCAAAGGGCTGGATTTTCAATTTGTTTAGAAGCTTAAAGTGCATTAGAGGATGGTGAGACTTTTGCTTATCAGTCCTTTATGGATTTGGAAACATTTGGCCAAAAAGTACAGTTGACTCTAAAACTTGTCAGTAAATGTCAAATGCAATGGTTAGAAAAAAATCTATCAAATCCATGAATAATGTGATAATAGAGGAATAACGAAGTGTTAATAAAAGTGATCAGTGCTTAGCAAACCAGGCTGGTTTCCTAATGAAGCAGATCTTGAATTAACCCAAATTTTACTAGAAACCTGAACAATACAAGTATCACAACACTTTACATTAGTTAGAGCAAGGTCACTTATGAAACTGTTCAAGAAAAGGTGGCAGAGGTACCAAATTGGTGAATTATGCCAAAGGATGGAGCAAAAGCAGAACTGCTTTCTTTCTCCCCTGCCCCGCCTGTAGCTTCCTTTCCTGTATGTGAACTTGCAGGATTGCAGTGTCTTCCTATTGCTAGCTGTATCCAGCCCAATCCATGGGATTTGCTTGATGGGGAGAAAACATAATTTTAAATTCATTTGGCTCCTGTACTTTTATGTTTTCCCCAGTTTTCCACTCGTGCTTATTAGAAAGTTTCACTTGACTGAGTTGGGAGCTGCTTGCCCATGCTGGGTCTTTGTTCTGCTCTCTGCTCCCAGAGAAACTGGAAAAACCAGTTTGCTTGTGTACTCCTCCTTTTTTTTTTTTTTTTTTTTTTTAATCTTCCTCTCCCATTGGCGGCTGCAGCTCGTACACATGTAGACAAGGTGGTGCCTGCCTTTCATGTGCAAGGCTGCCTTACAAAAACTGGAGCTGCTTTCTGCATTATCCCAGAGCCTTCCTAGCCTCCTGAAGGCTTTGGCGGATGCTCCAGGAGTTTAACTTTGTGCTCCATTGAAGGAGTTCAGGTCATGGGTTTATTTTTCTGTGAGCAAGGAGAGGGTGTTTGAGCGTGACTCTTATCCAGCTTTTTGAATAATATTCTGTGGGCTTCACACAGAAGCTGTGCAGAACCTGGTCCTGTTGTGCAATGTAGCTTTTGCACAGAAAAAGACTATTTTTCAGCGACTGCACAGGGTGTAGGTAGGGTGTCCTGTCCTTCCACACAGGACAAACACTGAGGCAACAAACTAGGCCAAAACGCGGACAAGTTGGGAAGAGACTTTTCTTTCTGTCTCTTCCTTTTCCCTTGCTTTGTGCTGCTGTTGGGACGAGCATGGGCCAGCTGTGCGGACGATGCCTGCAGCTGCTGCGCGACTTGGTGGCCGGGCTGCAGAGGACGTCCGCAGCGCTGCTGCGCGGCGTTAAGCAGTGCCTGGTGCTGATCAGCAGCTGCCCCTGCCTCAAACCCAGCGGCTCCAGGGGCCGGCAGCTCTACAAGCCCATCCTGCAGCCGCACGAGAGGGTGACAGCACAGGAGTTCCTGCAGCACATCGAAGCAGGTAGGAGCGCGTGGTTTTCTAAAGGGCTTGGGAGAGCCTAAGGAGATTCTTCTTGTGTGTCGAAAACAGATTGCTGGTGGAACTCCTCTGACATGGCATAGGGTAGCCTGGTGATGTTGTCGCAAACAGAACTACAAAGTATTTTCTTTTGTGTGTGGGACACCAAGTGTTCAGCTGGTGTAATGGTTGGATCTAGGTACAAACAGTCGCTTTCTGCTGTGCAACCATTGCTAGCATATAACCCATGTAACTATGTGTCATAAAAGCAAGTCCCTTTATTAATGAAGTTAATTTGGGGAGGGGAAGGATCAAATATTTTCTTTATGTCCAGACCAGTCGCTGAAGTGGCACAGCTGGAAATAGGCTGTGCTTGTGGTGGGTGCTGCTGCAAGCAGACGCCTCACCTTGTGCTGCTGGCAGACGTCTGCACAGCCCCATGGCCCGAGTTGTGCTAAGGGGAAAGCTGAGTCCCTACAGATCCCACGGGTCTCCCAGGGCCTTCTCAGACCCAAGCATCTGGTCTGCAAACATTTTAGATAGATAGAAGGTTTGAACACGATTAAAAGCCTGCCCTTCAATCAGTATAGATCCATAACTCTTTATAAAGCTCCTCTACTTTATAAGCTAATTCCCCCATTTATCTAGCTATGGTGTCCGCTCTATCCCATCCTAGGATTCAGCAGCATTAATAAGAGAATCTTTGTTTTTTCTTTCATTCCTGGAGTCACAGCAAGGCTGCTTGGATCCGTGCATCTTCTTAGTCGGCACTCGCAGTAGAAAGCTGACCGAAAATTGTTCCTGGGCTCAGGCTTTCTTTTCTTTCTTTCTTTTTTTTTTTTTTTTAAGAGGGGGCTGTTCGCTTGTTTTTTTGTTTTGTTTTGTTTTGTTTTGTTTTGTTTTGTTTTGTTTTGTTTTTTTGCTTTTCTCTTGGCTAATTGCATAGGTTTATCAAAGCTGGCTACTACTCAAAACTGCAGACTCTTCTACTTAACGTTTCTGTGGAGGCTGCAGTTGGTCCTTGGTGCAACACAGTAACACAGTCTGACATGATCTGTCATGGAACAAACGTCAGGTTCGTTGTTGTGATGCCGATGGGAATTTGGAGTATGCATGGATTAGCCACAGCTAGTGCTAATGTTACCATTATTCTGCGAATATCTGGTGCCATTATTCTGCGAATGTGTGTGGAGTCCCATGCTGCCTATATGGTCTACTAACTGTCAAGGACTGCCTGAATCCTGAAGTCCGTATCCAGAAGAGAGCTGCATCTTTCAGCTTTGTGTGTGCTGGAGGTGTTCCAGGGCTGCGTATTTCTTCCAAAGCTGCCACGCTTCTGACTGTGTAAGACACAGTCTCAGCAGCATCCTGGCTCAGCTAGAGGAAACGGTGAGGCCGGTGTGGTCATTTGCAGCACCCACCAAGTGTTACGTGTATGTTTTCCTCATCCCTTCTAAGACGGGTTTCCAAGGGCTGCTCCAGCTCGGTCCTCAGGAGCAGAGCACAGCAGCAGGGAGTCTGCTGGAGCAGCAGTGCCCCAGCGTCAGGGTGAGCTCTTGGGAGGCTCCTGACATCCACGACAGTAGATACACAGAGCCCAGGAAGAAGAACCAAAGAGAACCAAGCAGCTTCCCTCTTCCTTTAGCTCTCTCCTAGGTATTTCATTCCAAAGTGGGGCAAGCCGATCCTCCTGTCTAGGCAAACTGCATCTTTATATTAATCAGGAAACTAAAGTGGACAGAGTTTGGATGCAAAGACAGACTTCATGGCTGATCATTTGACTCAGTTGTTAGCTACAGCAGCATCTGTTTGGTGTTATAAATAGGTGAAGGTGAGTGGCGGCTTCTTCATCATTCCCTCACCTGAAAATGCAGAGAGATGTAAGAAATTCAACTAGCTGGTGTGTGAGCAATGGAATTAAATGGAATCAAACCACATGAAGAGGTTGTTGGGTTTGCTCTAGAAGCTTACACACTGGCTGGGTTGTCATTTTGTGCTTATTGATAATTATTAACCAAAATTGGTCCTCATATGAATGAGTCCTGTGAAACTCGTTTACCTCATCCTGAAGGTAGGAGTTTGTTATTCTTGACATGTCAGCAGCCTCCCATGACCTAAGCAGAGTTTCATACCAAGGCGGCAAAGTTTACATCTCTCACATCCTCTCTTTCCCACGGGTAAAGTGGTGAGTTCTTGTTCATTCAAAATTGAATCTCTGGTGCACTGCTTTAATCTCTTGTCTCCAAATAAGTCTTGTACCTGTGCGCTCCACCGGCCAGTTCAAACTGCATTACCTTTCCAACAGTTTACACTGTTTAAATACTGCAGCATCGGTTTGATGGCCCTTTTTTCATCTCTGCTGCTCTGCTCCACACATTAGAAGTGCATAGTACCCTGCTGTATAGCAGTCATGCATGGCTGCTGTTGCTGTATTTGTGATGGCTACTGCAGAATGTCTGTTTTATTCATAGGGGAAGTATCATACTCAAGAACAGGCAGAATCACACTGGGAATTTGAGCCTGAGGCAAGTCTGTTTGCAATCCATTTTGCTATTCCCTAAAATACTTTACTGCAATGCTAAGGGTAGAAAACATAGCAAAACCAAAATGTTACGAATTAAAAACATAAGCTTTGCCTACAGTTCATAGCTAAGAAAGCCATTTTCACAAGATATATTTTAACAAAGAACTTCTGTGATTCAAGAAAAGATGAAAAGTTTTATGGAGGAAAGGAACACCTGCATTTATACTGGATAGCATTAAAGTGTCTAAGGGTTATAATTTGTCTTGCTTCCAATCACTAGCTGCATGACCTTCGTAAGAAGCATTGCCAAGGACAGGTTATTCCAGGCTGATTTATTACTACTGCTCCTGAAAACATGAATAGGGATAGATGGGTTCAATGGAGCTGTTGTAGTACAAAAATCATTACACATTTGTTTGGCTGCCTATATAGATGCCTACGATTTTTATATCTTTTTGTAAACTTTTTTTTTTCTCAATATAATTGAATCTATGCTGTCATTGTACATCTTTAGGTTTCGAAATGTCACCACTGGGAAAGGACCCCCTGGAAGCCTTAAGGACCTTAGCCTTTTCAGAAAACCCAGGGTTACAACAGTCTGCAGCTCTCTACTATTTGCATATGAGCCAGCACAGTAAGTTATCTCAGTGCATTAGGAATTTTCATATAATTAAAATTAAAAGATTTTTTTTCCCCGAGTGTGAAACTCCCTAAAGTATCAAAGGTGTTTTTTTTTTTTCTATGTTAAATATTCTGCCAAGGAAAATGGAAATGGTCTCAGTATGATGTGAGCAGCAGAACCCTTCTGGGTTTTGCTGTCAGGAGATAATGTCTCGTAATTATAAAAGATTATAATCTCTCATAACTATAAAATTATAAAAACACTTTACTTGTTTGCAGATTTAAAAGAAAAGCAACAGCCAAATAAAACAAGATGTTTAGTAGATTTCACTCACTTCTGTAGGGCTCTTTTCTTTGTGATAGGCCCAGGGAGCTACGGTTCTCTTGTAATTATAAAAGCACATATCTATGTCATTTATGTACTTGTAATACTTCAGAAAAAAATGAGCATTGCCCCTTTGAGAGTCTGTGTATACTGAATCTCCTGAAAGCAACACAGTAAAGGGTACAGTTCAAGGAAATGGACAAGGTGCTCTTTAAATGTTTTATATTCTATAGGATTTAGAAGATAATAAAGACTTATAAATGGTAGTGAGGACTCATCAAGGGAGGTATGGGGACTCATGAAGGAAGCATTCCTCTGTGTACCAGCTGGTCCGTGAGAACGCTTGGCTCCTGAGGTAGTTTCTAAACAGACAGACGAAAACAGGTTAGATATGTCAAATAATAGGATTTCAGCAGGAGCCTGGGTCCTAAAAATGATAGAATTATTAGCAAAAGTCAGGCTATGGTTTATTTATTTGCTTTTTTTCAATGCTACTTAAAGAGAACATTTGGGCGTTTGTCTTGATAGCTTTATGCCGTGTATCTTTTCCTGCTAAAAACTGTGAATAGTCACAATATGGAGACCTGCCACGGGCTAGAATGACTTGTTTGGTAGCTAGGCATATTGCTCCCCTTACCATAATGTCTTTAAAGTATTTGATTATTCAAAACATTTGCTGGGAACTTGCCCTGCTAGCAGCAATGTTATTGAAATGAAGGGAGCCTGTGCTCTGGGAGCACCTGAGGCCTAGCAGTTATGAGACAAGGATGTCAGGGGCTGCAAGGAGTGATGGGTGCCTGGATATTTCCTCTCTCTGCTGCAGTGAACGTCCCGCTGCCTGTGGAGCACCTGGAGCCCTTCTATGCCTTACTGCGCTCTACGGACCTGGAGGTGCAACAGATGTCCTCACTGGCCCTTGTCAACTTTTTGCTGGAAGGAAACAGTGAGTAACAAATGACCCATCTCTGCTCTGCTCTGCTCAGCCAGACCCAGTGCATGAGGGCGCATCTACATAGCCAAGTCTACACAGATCAAAATTCCTTTGCTCATACTGTATAGCTTGGACAGGTATGAACCTGTTCATGTCTGCAAACAACACTGATTCAGGTGGATATATGATACTGTCGCAAGATATACTGTGTCATGAGGCAGGACAACTCAGCTCCATCTGCGAAGGCTGGTCAGTTATTCCCAGGCCGATGTGGGAATAGCTATGCTATTCTCATTCTTGGACAAAAAGTCCAACCACCTACCATTTCAGCGACAGCTCTTAGAAACAGACTCTTCCTCTGAGTGCTCATTTTTCTGTTATTTATTAGCTGAAGTGTAACAGCTTTAACTAGTTTAAACAAGTGATCTTAAGTTGCAGATTAAAAAAAAAAAAAACAACCAAATAATACAAGATGTTTAGTAGATTTCACTCACTTCTGTAGGCTAGTAGGGCTCTTTTCTTTGTGATAGGTCCAGGGAGTTGCAGATGACAAACATCGCCATAAAGTTTAAGTTGACAGTCAAGACATCAAGGAACTGCACTTATTCAATGGAGTATTTGGGGCATCTTCTGCTGCACTTCCCGGCACCTAGGCCGCAGACAGTATTCCATCACACTGTCCCATACCAGCAGAAGACAGAATCAGTATTCAGTGAAGTTAGCTTTTTTCTTTTTTTTCTAAAAGAGGACCTTGCTGCAAATTGCATCATGCCACTCTTTAAAAAAGTCAAAAATAAGTTTTAGAAGTCTACCTCCAGAAGAAAAGGGAATTCTGAGTAAATTGCGAACCTATTGGAAATGCCCTTTCCAAATTGCATCTTAAATCTAGAAACAGAATTGCTCACAGAAATATTTGGGAATTCCTGAACTAGAGACCCCGAGCATCTCTTAAATCCTTTCATGAATCTAAAGGTGAATCAAAAAAAACAAGCTAGGGATACGTGGGTGATTCCAGGCTATTTCCATGGTAGGTCCATTTTTGCATAATCATAATATAGACCCCAAGCAGCTAAAGGACAGTATATTCTTTGCACAAAGGCACTAGCAATTTACTTTTTGTTTGTCCTTTTTCTCTTTTTTTTTCCTTGAATTGATGGACAGTTGACAAAGAACTAGTTGTCCAAATGGGTTTACTAGAGCCAATTCTGGAGCTGCTTGAGTCAGGGGATCCCACAGTCCAGTGTAATTCCTGCGCCTGCACCATGACTTTGGCCATCTCTGGTGAGTGTGCTGTTCTTTCCCTTTTTCCTCTGAATGATTTAATTCATTACAACTCTTATTTCATATTTTAAGGTGCTCAGTCTAGTAATAATGGAATTAGAGGAGTCATAAGATTCAGCAGCAAATTTCAGTATTTCTCCATCATAAATTCAACTTCTTGAGATTCCAGTTAAGATAATTTTTCACTGTTTCTGACATTCATTCTCTAATGATTACAACCCTTTTTTTCATTTCTAATCTAAATATATTCATGACTAGCTTATCATAATTAGTGTCTAGATTGGCTTCTGCTTCAATAGTTCTTCCTCTCTAATGTCTACAGTGACAAGGCTGCTTCATTTTACTACACTGAGAAAGCCAAGCTCTTTTAGCTTCCTCTTGTAAGGCAGGCTCTCTATTCAACCTCATAGGCTTTCTGGGTTTAAATTACATGTTACAGAAATGGAAGATGGCAATTTCATCTGCTGCTTTGTGATACCATAGACGCAAACGTTGTTACAGAGCAGAGATGTATGTCACTGATGCAAGAGTTCTATTTTCAGTTCATCTCTTCTGAAAGAAAGAAGCCCAGAAATGTGCAGTATTCCACCTGGGCTCTCACCTAGATCTTCTATTTTCACATTCCAGGGAAATATGTTGTATGACACATCATATGATAACATATGGCTTTTTTGTTTGTTTGTTTTTGTGATTGCATCATGTTGGTGATGCCATACAGCTGATTTAGATGTCTCTGTCTTTAATGTGGGCGTAGGGAAGCCACTCCAGATCCAATTCACCTTCACTCCCTGTTGAGGGCGGTCACTTAATGCTGTTGCGCAGGGTCTTTGGTGCCGGTGCACTTCCAAACTCAGATAAAGTGAAGCTTTCAAGCTAGGTAGGGATTCAAGCAAGGGGATCTGGCTAAAGGATAAGCTGGAGTGATGCCTTGAACTAAATGAGTTCTGAGAACCTTTGTCCCAGTTTACCTGGGATTTAGATGGACTGGATCAATTTTTTTTTTTTTTTTTTCAGAGTACATTTATTTTCTGCAACAGTGAGAATAAAGCATGTGTCAAGTGTCTAAAATTTGATTAAATTCTAGCTCGCACACTCTGATGTCTTAAAGTGTCTATTTGAGATAAAAATCGTGTTTAGTCATGTCCTTTAGGTAAGCCATTTATGTCCTACAGTGATTTAAAAGTGATAAATATGAAAGCACAGTCAAATTAGGATAATCCTTTATATGGCCAAAAGGCAACTAGAATTCTTGATCAGAGAATGGTGAGGTACCTCAGCTCTGCTGCAGTAACTGTCCAAGGCAGTCTGCATGCAGACTGAAGCTGCTTGGCGGGGTGCCTGCAAGTTACCTGCAAACTGGGACGTCTGGGTGCCGGCTGTAATGGGCAACCAAGCACAAAACCAACAGACAAGCTCATTCAGAAGAAAGGATTTGAAGGTCAGTTTGTTTCAACACCAACATTTGCCCACAGAGCTAGAGAACTCATGCACATTTGGAATTATTTGTACACTTTCAACCTATGAATGAAAATAATTAGTCTTGAAATAAGAACTCCCTTCAAAGCAGAGAAAAAGTGAACTAAATTCACAGCAAGACTTTAGGGAAAGCTAAACATCTGCGTCAAGCTAAACAAAGAGGGTGACCTGAGAATGGAGCCAGAGATAAAAACGGTAACACACAACTGAATCTGGATTTGATTTTGGTGTCTATGCAAGCAGCTGCTAATGCACATTCAGAATTGTGCCAGTTATTTGTTCAAGAAAAGAAATGGCAGAGAGTGACAAGAGAGAATGTATAAATACAGGTTTTCAAGATGAGTTATTTAGACCCAGCTTGTGTAGATGCTATAGATTTTCCCACATTAGAGGGGCATCTGAATATGTGCCCCCCTTCTAAAATTACTTTAACGTGTATCAGATCAGAGCTTGGAGTGGCAGGGACTGCATTAAATAAAAAAAGCGCTTCACAACAGAAATAGGAACATGTTTTCACCTATAGAGACTGTAATACAGTTCATGCATCTTAGTGAGATAGATATCTCTATCCATTCTGCTATAAGTTTATGAAAAAGATAAAAGTTTTGAGTCATAATACCTGACTGGAAATAGAATGGAAGTGGAGAGATGGAAGAGGGAAAATTATTTTTTTTATATATATACATATATATAGAATTTGATGTATATATAAAATTGCTCAAGCCCTCAATGATGGGCTCTAATGAAGCAGCTGAACCAGCTAGCTAGTGAGCAACCCAAAGGGAAGGAGAAAAGATGGAGGTTGCTGTTCACCAAGGTTTCCATCGTGTGGGTATCTGCCCTGGTCCCACCACCGTCCCACCGCAAGGGCCGGCGGCGCTCAGGTCAGCCCCATAGGACCCCCATAGGGGTGTCCGGGTGCCTGAGCTGGCCCCGTGGCCACAGGCTCCCCATGTTCCAGCTCTTGTGGCAGTGAAGTCTTCTCAAGGGAAGTCGGCTGTGTTTTCTAAACCCAGACAAGCCTTCACAGAGCACAGAACCTCAATACTCTGTCACTAGCAGTGCTTCCTTAGGAAGAGCATCAGGTCAGAAATGTGGCCCTGGGAATCTCTCTCACAAAAGGATACAAGAGCCTCTTTCCCTGCCCTAGAAGGAAAGATGGAATAAAAAAACTCACCCAAATTCTATCACATTGTTCACACATGAGCTTCTCTTCTGCATTTATAATAGTAATGGAGACTACTGTGTGAAAGAATGGAGGAAGCAGCAATATCTGAATTCCTAATCTTTTTGCCTTTCTCCTTTGCTCACCTAATTAGAGTTTACATCAGACTAGACTGGTTTCCATCAGATGGAACCGCATCGAAGTGTTTCTGCTGCTGCTGAGGGAAACACAAGAACAATGTACAGGCAGATTATATTGGAGAAAGGTCTGTCTACAAAGCTGATCAGAAAATGTCGCCAGAGTATAGTTTCTCACACGGAAAAGCTATTTTTGAATACATGACTTTGCCCAGAACAATTATTTTGCTCACAAAATGAGACTTTTTCCCCAAAAATAGAGAGTATTTCCTTGAGTATAAAATATTCCCATGAAGGGGATGTTCACAGGAAGGTCTTTGTTCTGGATGCAGGTATACAGTACTGAATACTGTACCCAAGGAGCTATCCTGGGTTACCTGTGCCAGTCAGTTTCTCAATCTAGATAGGCTCCAGCTATAGAAACAATGTTGGTTTGCCCACCACCCCTCATTTTCCTCCTCTTAAGTCTCTAAGTTAATTAGCACCTGAAGGGTTTATCTATCTATCTCATTCAAATACCTACCGATTTCTTGCTTTCTTTTCTCTCAGTAAGCTTTTGGAGTCTGGACACATCCTCTATGTAAGTGAAACAATACTGAAAACTCCAGTGGACTTCAATGGCTGTTTTACTTAAAAAATGAAATATATAGAATAGGGATATAGCTGTTGTTGTTGATTTTTATCTTATGAATACTCAGCAGAATAATCTAATAATAAGAGAAAGTGATTTTTCTAGAGAACTTTCAGAGAAGGTCATAAAAGAACACTGTCCACACCTTATTTATTCAAAAAAGCTTTGTCTTGCTTATAATGTGGTTATTATTGCCCTGCAGGGATCCTGCAAGTAAAACATACTTTTATCTTTTAAAAGACTACGGAGCTGGTGGTTCCTGGAGCTTCTGAATATGCAAAATACCTGGTAACGCAGTAGGACAAACTCTCTCCAGGGCAGAGAGACTATTCTCTTGCTGGCCAAGGACTAAGCAAGTCAAAAAGCAGTTTCTCGTCCAATTTTCTTACTCCTTTTCCCCTTTCAACTTAGTTTGGTTTGCTTTATCTACCTGCAGCCAGCGTCTCTAATTTCACCATTCTATGGCTTAGGCTTCTAGATTAAGGTAATGGCTGGAGTCCAAGCCATGAACCTGGAACCGACCTCACTAAGTGCTGTATAAAGATTGAATAAAAAGATAGCCTTTGCCCAAAACAGCTTATAAATTAACAAAGAGATAAGAGATACAATATACGTGGGAGGACCACAGTCACAGTCAGAAGGGAGGCCTCAGCATCGTGGCAGCTTTTTGCAAATTGTTTTGTTGGCCTCAAGTTAATGGAGTGGGAAAGATCATAAAGGGAGGATTGTTTTTTATATAAGGGTGACTTGAGGCTGCCTTGGCTAAGTCCAAAACAAAAAGAGCAGAACTAAAAGCCTTTTATTTCCTAAATTATATTTGTTAAAGTTTTCAATATTTTATGGCATAGTGTAATATTGCTGTAGCCGGTGTAACATGGCTACAGCCAACATGTAAGTATGTTATATATTACTTTATAATATATAGTATTCTATAGCAATATTTAAGCAGTATAGTTAATATTCTTTTAGAGTTTTTCATCCAAATGTCTCAAAGGATTCTGGGGATATTTTTTTTAATTCTACTTGTATACCATCTTATCAAATTCCAGTAGCTAAGAGTAACAAAGTCTGTTTTTATAAATGTGTATGTTGCTTGTAGCTGTGTTTGGGGTGTCATAGACACATTCAGTGACAAAAATTAACCAACTGAATAAATCCTGCCAAAATAATTCAAGCTTATCTTCAATTAATAATAATAATTATTATTATATAATATTATATTATAATAACTATATTACATTATAATTATAATATAATATGTATTTTTTATTATTTTTGTATTTATGTATTTTTACTTTTTTATGATTTTCCTTTAAGCTCAAAGAGAAAAAAAAAACAGAAAAGTAAATTCCAAAGAAATCTAGTTTTATATGAAGTGCTCCTGTCTCCAGCAAGTGGATACAGCATGGCCATGTCTCATTTCTTTTTTACCCATATATTTTCCCCAGAGTCCAACCGGGAGGCAATTGGTGCTGCTCAAGGAATTACACCCCTGCTGGCTCTTGCCAATTCCTATGATCCTAGAGTCCAACAAAATGCAGTTGGTGCTATTCTCAACCTCACACAATCAGGTACTCTCTGATTAATGGTTCATCTGAAATTGCTGAAAAAAAATCTTGCATATAGAAAAATACATGCTTTGAAAGCATCAAGGCAAGACTAAGGGCATATCTGAGCAATATGGCGTTCATAATGATCCCATAGGCTGGTGATTTTAGTTTTCCTTCTCTGTAACTAATACAGGCCCATTTTATCCCTATCCCCAAATAGGAAGGCTTGATTTCCAGCATCAAGGAGCTTATGTGTGAGCAATTAAGTAATCAGTCAGAGGGAAAGGAAAAAAAAAGTTAGAAAATATCTTGGCATAAAAAGCTAGCAGCTCATCTGGGGGTACTTTGGAGCAGTCTCAACATTTATCTCACAACATTCAACTCTGAATTTTTGTCTTGTATCTATAACTTCATGTTGCAAGATGCCAGTTACAGTAACTATTATGTGTCTGATGTTGTTTCCATAAAAGACTCCCGGGATTTTTGTTGTCAGCTTCAGCAAGAGCAATATTTGGTCCTCTGTGATAGTATTTCCATACCTCGCCTCTGAAACACAGGCCAACATAAATCCCAGCATCTAGATGATACTGTTACCCACACAATGTGAGCTGTGAGTGATGCCTGCTATCTCTGACTGGTAAAGGGGAACAGCTGGCAGGAACTTTTATTTATTGCACTTCTACCATTGTTCAGATTTTTTTATATATGTATATATTTTTACACAGAGACCATTGTGAATGTCGTAAGTGAAGTTTTTCAGCTTTGCCACCAATTTAGATTCTCTGAACAATCTTTAGCAGGAAACTGGCAAGGGCTGATCAGACATCTTGCTAGTCATTTTGCTAATGTGACTGCATACAAGCAGTTTGCACAGACTCTAAATTATATACTCTGTACTCAGACTCATTGGAATATATTTGGATGAACAGCATCACTCTCCAGCCCAAATGGTTGTGGTGACTTTTGAGGGGTTCCTTCAGATGAGAGGGAGGGAAGAGACAGGACACGCTAACAGCGCTCTCTTTCCAATGGCAGAGAAGATCCAACAGGTCCTTTGCAAGGAAGGGGCCCTCCCAATTCTCACTTTGCTGCTGGAGTCTCCTGACTCAGAAGTGCAGGTATGGTCCAAACAGGTCACTTTTCTTAAGTAATAGCAGTGTGTGGCAAGAGCACGCACCATGGAATTTAGAAAAGAACAGGGAGGGAAGAGGAAAGGTTTCTGTAGAGAAGGAAGGGGGGAATTAAAGAACTTGTCTTTTTCTTGTCTGTTTTATTTGTTTGTTTATATTTGCTACAGAAGCCAGTATGTGACAATGTCTTGGGGAAGCTCTGCTCAGTGCGAATCTCAGTTTCTTTAGCTCCATAGATGAAGTCTGTAATAGAGAAGTGTATCTGCCAGCACACACTCATGCTTGTGCACATGCACACAGTGGCTATGCAGTTACCTTCTTACATCCTTCACATCATCAGGCCAGTTGCAGATAAGCCTGTTTCTCTGCACCTTTGCAGCCTGAATTTCACCTCCCCCTCTGAAGTGTTTTTCAAAACCACAGTTTGCAAAGATTCTTTTTGCTTATTGAGTATGTGTAGGAAATTTCCCTATTTTGTGTCTACCACAGTCAGTATATAAAACCTTTGTGTTTCTGCACACATAACAGAGAGCTGGTTCTTAGTTTAAGTATGAAAAATTGATGAAAAAAAAATGAATCACAGATGTAAACCCTAAAATCTAATTGTTCACTCTTCTGCGTAGCACAGGATTATTTTCTCTATTTTTATCTTTTTAATTTATCTTTATTTAGCAGTTCTACTTTAAATGTCTTGAAGTGATGGAGCCCCTCGAACTGCTTTCTGCAAACTATTTCAGCATCATCAGCTTTCCTTGATATTCATCCTAAAAGGTCCTCTTGGCAGTTCAACCTGTTTCTTCTAATTATAACCTCTCTAGTAATACATACTGTCATACATATATATATATATGTATAGGCCTCCCTGGCGTTGATGTTTAAGTCCTTTGAGACGGCCTCTCGGCACGCCGGCGGGGTGACTACACCCGACTGCAGCAGGGCACAGTGCGCAGCACGCACGCGGGCTCCTTCAGGTGCCAGCTGCGGTGAAGGGCAGCAGCGCAGCAAATTCCCACGTACGCAGGGTCCTCCGAGGCTTGTGCAGGCCCCGGTGCCACAGCACAGCTCCTGTGGCAGCACCAGGAGGTCGCTTTTCCTGCAGGAAGCTCCTTTCACAAGCTTTTACCACTTCTAGCTGATAAAGCGCCCTGCAGCTGGACAAAGCACTTTGTTTTCATCAGTTGTAAATCTGAGCGTTTCTCCAGTCTGTTTCTGATTCCTCTCCGCGTGTCGTCACTGCGTCCCTCTCCCTCTCTTCCCGCTCGGTGCCCCAGTACTACAGCTGCACCGCTCTGAGCAACGTGGCCGCCAGCGCGCAGCACCACGCGGCCTTGCTGCGCACAGGAGACCGGCTCCTGCTGCGGGCGCTCCTCTCCCTCCTGTCTTCCTCCGTGGACAAGGTAAAGTAAAGCGCGGCGGACGGAGCCGGTTTGCTGACAGCCGCACACGCACCCGCGCAGGCCTCTCCCTCGGGATCCAGAGGGCCTTGAAGCTGCCCTCGCACTGACGCTGCTCGCTGAGCTCGGCCTCACGTCAGGCAGCCCCGGGCACCCGGCCCGGCCAGACACAAAGCACCAGCCCCCTGGGCTCCGGCTCCTCACTGCTGCTCCCAGCAGCTCTGCAGTTCTGCAGGTCCCACCCCACTGGGCTGCACTGTTTTCTGACACAGGCAGGGTCAATACCCATCGCTATCCTGATGTTTCTTTTGTGTGAGTGCTGATGTGCCCCAAAGCCACGGTTCTGTTTGGGTCTGCCCAGACTCCCACCGTCATTGATTCCTGCTGTGTGATAGCAAGGGTCTGGAGCACCTTTTATGCTGCTTTTTTGTTTGTTTGTTTGTTTGTTTTGGTGTGCAAAGGACAACCATGGCTTCAAAGAATAACCTCTAGAAAATATGTGGTTTTGGTGGTGGGGGGAATCATGCGCTGAAGAAACTTCAGTAAGTAGTGACTTAGGATTTAAAGGATGGAACCTGCAAATTCTGTGGAGAAGGGGAATAGCTTTTTTCAAGTAAATGAGAATTTAAATCCCTACATTTTCCACAATGTGCTTGATATTGCTAAAATAAGCCAACATTTGACCCCTGTTGGCTCTTCCTCATCAATAGCAGGATGATTGATACCAGAGCAGGGTATCATTAATGGGGCTAAAAAAGAGATTAACTTGACAAAAAAAAAAGTCCCCAAATTTTCATGCTCTGAAGATACTGTGATAGCTTGCGAGTGTTGTTACATTTATTTTTAGTACAATAGCCAAGAATGCACATTACTGAATCCACCCTTTCTCTCTCTCTTTTTTTTTTTTTTTTTCCTCTTTGGCACAAGCAGGTTTCGAGCCAGGCATGCGTCTGCTTAAGAAATTTAGCCACCACTGGTAAGTACTATCTTGGAGATAAACAGACTACACATCTTTTTCTTGCTCTCTCTGCTGCTCGCAGTGAGCACATGGGTTGGGAATCTTTCGTATTAAGGATAAAGATATATCCTCTTTTCTACATTTTAATGAGATGTCAACAGAAGAGAAAGGTTTAGTGCAGAGCTCCCAGGTAATGAGGGGAAGTACCTGAGCAAAGTGACTGAGACAGCGTAGGCCTTATGCGCTGAGCCTTTGCAGCTGTACTAAGTTTTACTCCCTCCCATTAAACCTGATTAGGACAGAATATCTCTCAAAATTGCTGTTCATGAGGGAACTTGCCTCCTTGCAAGACATGAATCTGCCTGTCATTTTCAGAGGCGTTTGTCCTGCTATTATATAAAAAAAAACCCTATCCTATTAAATGCCCAACTATGTTTCTACCAGGTACTCTGGAGAAGTCAGCAGAGGGAGTGTCACACTCCACATCACAGCCCTAGGGCCCAGAAAAGACTTGTCCATCTAGAGAATGTAGCGAGGCTTCATTTTCAGAGCATCACCCTCATAGAGGAGCTGGCGATAGAGGAACTGCTGCTTTGCTCTTTGAAGTGGTTGAAAAACCCCGAGTCTTTTAGGACTAGTGCTCCATCTGCTGGCTGCTCTGGCACAGTCCCTTGTGCCAGGAAGCACTTCTGAAGATTCAGGGGTACAAGAACGGGACAAACGGAGCTAACTCCAACCCCCTGTGAGATACCTGGTGTTTGAGGATGCCTTTCCATGCATGCACCTTCCCACCAGGCTTTAGGCCAAGGAAGCACCGAGCAAGTTCCCTTAGTTTCTCCTCAGCAAGGTGCAGGCTTGGAGGGTCCCCAAAGTGTGTTCTGCTCCCAAGACCATGTTAGTGCGTTGGCAGAAGGAGACGGAACAAATGAGGCTTAAATCCCACTCCTCAGAGCTCAGGAGGTCTCTCCTAATAACGTCATCTAACTCGGTCATTTTCCCCAACCAGCGGATACCCAGGTTGAGATCGTTGCTCACAACGTCCTGCCCAAGCTGCTTTCCCTGCTGGCGTCTGGCAGCAGGGAGGTCCGACACGCCGCCGTCGCGCTCCTCTGGATACTGTCCCAGCACCCGCGCAACCAGGTAGGGCTCGGCATTGCCTGAGACCACACGCAACGGGACAGTTTTGGCCACTGCCTGGGTTAGCATTTCCTTATGGCAAAACTGCAAAAAGCAGCATCATGAGAGAAAGAAATCACAGGGACCACTGCGGAGGCTGTCCCCTGCTATGGGGCTTTCCTACGGAAAAGCAGAGAGAAACAGATCTGCAGTGGGCAGGTAAAGTACCTCACTGCAAAAGCAAATGCAAAATACATTATTTTCCATCGTGGATAATTATTTGCACATGCATTTGCATAAATTCAACATCCTTTGAACTGTGATTAAGACAGCAAGGAGGGCGAATATAATGTAAGTTTGTGTCTACCATGACTTGCTTCACCTGAACTCTCCTGTGTGTCCTGATGCAAGTCCTTAGTTACAGAACGGTTCTTCTGTCCATCTGGGTTCAGGGTAAACACCACCATTAGCAGTGCAGCTCTATGCAAATACATGAAGAAGCCTGACTAGAAATAAACAGCAGCAAATAAACAAAACAGACCTCCCTGCTGTACTTTCTTAGAAACATGGATAAGAAACAGCTTTTGATGAGGGCTTTAAGCTAACAGTAACCTGCTAGGAGAGCATTTGGGCTAAATAAGGCAAAAAAAAAAAAGAAAAAAGAAAAAGAAAAAAAAGCGCTCTCTCCTGTCACATTGCATTAAGCAGTAGAGAGTCAGAGTGACCACAGCAGGTTTAGGCGCTTTTCATGCTTGAAATACACGGGGCTGGATGGAAATTTCCTCCAGGAATTGGACGCCCACTGCCTTATGCTTCAGGTGCACGTATGCTGCTGCACAGCATGAGGCAGGTTGTGCCTCCTGTAACTTCGGGATGTGACGGAAATGTGGCAAAGCTCCCTGCCAAAAATGGGAAAAACAAGTAAAGAAGCAAGAGAAATGGGAAAGTGGCAAGCAGCGGCTTTCCAAGGCGCTGGGGCTCGGTAGGCTGGTGCTGCGTTAGCACCACACGTCCCCTTCTCTCGTCCAACTGCCCCAGTGCAATGAAAATACACAGCTCCCTCCCAACGAGAGTACAGCTAAATTCGCTAAAAGTTAGTTGGGGCTATTTGCACAGTGAAACATTACTCAGTGTGAGGCATAGAATGCACACTTGTCCTCACAGATACTTTATATTCTTGCCCCAAAACACCGCTTACGCTTTTTGTGCTCCCGCCTAAGAGCAGCCGGCAGCTGCTTCCCTCCCCGAGCCTGAAATGTGTCCAGGCCGATGCTGCAGAGCCCCGGCGGTGCCGCAGGCAGCCCAGCCTGGGCCCGGACGGGCTGCATCGCAGCGAGGTGGCATTGGCAGGGGGCAGGCTCGGCCGCAGTGCGCGGCTGGAGGCAGCGTCACCCGGGGCTGTTGGCCGCCGAGACGCGTCTGCTCCCGGGGTTTCGTCATCGGCCGTTGCGGAGCGCCCAAGGCTGCTGCCGGGCGGGACGGGCCCTGGGCACCCCGAGGGGAGGCCGACCCCCCTGTCCCTCCTCGCCCCCTCCGTGCCTTTCACATTGTTTCAAGGTCCCTTTCTGTAACGCGGGCTGAAAGCGAAGTGAGGCCAAGCAGGGTTTCTCCATGGGAACAGCCGGGGAAAAACAAACCCCGAACAAAGCCAACCTTTGCAGCCGAGTCAAGCGATGCTCGAATGGCTGCAAATACCCCAGACTTCATCTGCCCTTTCAGCGCTGTGACACAAGGCTCCTGCTCCCTGCTTGAGCGCCTGTCTGCGATCCCCTGCCCTGGCCCTGGCCAGCAATTCCCAGCAAGAGCTGGAGTGCTGCCCTCTTGCAAGGGGAATTTTATTCATCTCTCCCAAGGACAGTCCAACCCTCAAGATGCCAGGGAAAGGGTCAGGCTTTGTGCAAAAGGACATTTCAAATCAGTCATTTGAGCAAGAGCTGGGAATTGCAGTAGCGAAGGTCCCCTCCAAATGACGCCACTGACTTCCCGCTCCAGGTACAAAGTAGCTCTGTCTCTGCGTCCTGTGACCTGGGAGACAGCGGATCGTATTTGTTGTGGCCAGCACCACTCAGCAGAGGGTTCAAAAGCTCCGTGTTGCTGTTCTGGGCAGAACTGCTGCTGGAATGCTTCCCCTCGCAGCCTCTTCCGAGTCCCGGGAGAGGCTGGATCAATCCTCCCTTAACCAAGCAGTCCATTTGCACTTGGGGAGCTCTCTCTGGACTCCCTCACTGTGCAGGACTGAGCCCTGCACAAGCAGGGATGAAATAGAATCTGTGTCCCAGCCACATGCCAGCCAAAAAAGAGGCTCTGCAGAACTTAGAGGACTGTCACTTGCTAATGTCAGTCCTGGGCAAACTGAAGAGCCTGTCAGGAAAGTCGTTACGTATTGGCAAGTTCATTTGTAGTCTGTAGACAATTCCCTTCTCTCAGGCTGGAGCAAATCAAATAAGGGCAGCACAGTCAATTGGGATTACACAGAAAAGGGGACACTCGGTCTAAGAGCATGCAGAACAGTCATTGCTGGTAATTATGATTGCATCATCTAAATTTATAAAGCTAGAGAACATTTGCAAACGTATCTGCATATGGGATTCCTTAAATGCCCTGACTTTAGCTATAGTCTTGTCCTCTGTACCTATTTTTTGTGTTTTACTTTAACATTGCTGGTTGTGACAGTGCTTAAAACGAACGTAACTGAAGATGTCATCTGGTATTACAGGAAAACAAAATACTCTTTAGCAATTTAACTCCAACACAAGACCCAAGTTAAACTAATTCTTAAAGACACCTGCCCTGGGTGCCACATCAGTGTTCCTGACATTTCCCAGGCTTCAAAGACAAGCCATTTCCTCAACCTGCATATAGAACTGGGGACTTATTTTATGCTCAACACTTTTGTTAATGTTCCTCAGTTTCTGGTGACACGAATAAAAAAGAATTGCAAAAAAAAAAGTAAAATTCCTAGGGAAAATGAATGAAAAGAAAAAATACTCCTGATTTAAGAGGAAATCTTTTGTTGCTCTTAACTACAGGCTTAATCCAAAGCCTGCTGAGATCAGGTTTCTCATGTAAAGAGTAGTCCCCTATGAATTCATACTGTTGCTGAGAAAACTACCTGGTTTGTAATCCAAACGTGTTAAGATCTTGGTATGGTCGGATCCAGTTGATACTAATGGGAATTAGAGCAGATGACATTCAGGAGGAAAGGTGTTCCCTAATGCCCCTCTAAGATATCCATCAGAAAGCAGAGAAATGTATGCACCGTCTCCAAGGGCGGTGCTCAGGACGCTGCTGTGAAGATGCCCCGGCACAGCCTGTTCTGGAAGCCCGGTCCGTAGCGCGTGGCCAGGGAGCTGACGAGGTAGCGGGGCACACGGTAGTGCCCCGCGACGTGCGGCCTTGCCCCTGCACCCCTGTCCTGACAGCGCCTCCTTCCCATCAAGCGACAGGGAGGCTGCTGCCCTTTAAGGCTCCCGCTTCCCCTAGCAAGGGCAGATCGGTGCCATCAGGAGGTTTTGAGGGCAAGGCCCTGGGCCCAGATGCTTTGCTGTTCATTTGAACAAGCTAAGTTGTACGCCTCTTTCAGAGCCGCAGCTTGGTGCAAAGTTGTATCGCCGTGCGCTAATGTTTTCTGTCACGGAGGTGAATTAAGGAGCTGGTTGCTCTTCTCAGGATGCCCTGACGTGTGCAGAGCTGCTGCAGAGCCTGGGGACGCTGCTCGCGATGCACAAAACGGACCCTGTCATTGCTGCCCATACTGCTTGTATCATCCAAAACCTGAGTCTTTCCAAGAACAGACAGGTAAGAAGCCAATTTCTTTTCACTGAGCTATACGCTGGGAGGCTGCAGATACATTTATATCAAATCAGCATTAACCACCGAAAGAACTGTTTGCATGGGTTTTGTTGTTGGGTTTTTTTTTTGTTTGTTTTGAGCAATATGCCAAGTACTAATATTCTGCAGAAAACTGTATGACCTGATGTGTCATAGACTTTTTTTTCATACAATATGAAAATGAAAAGAAGAAATATTTTGCTGATCTAATTTAATTCCCAATTTGTTATATGTAAGTCCAATGACTAGTGTATATTTTGCCTCTTTGGCAAGATACTACTTGTGGCAAGATGCTATAAACATCTCTGTTGCTGACTTTGCTTCCAATGAAATCCTAATCTATACGTGCATTTCCTTTCTCCTTGTATTTTAAGGATATTCCTCTTAGTCCTCCTCCTGCTTTTAGGAGAGAACACATTTCCCTCACCTTGATCAAATGGTGCTACTAGTAGAGTTGATGATATTGGAGGAAAAAAGGAAATCCTCATCTCTGCCTTGACCTTTGCTTCTAGGATAAGACTTGGGAGCCTTGTTTTCTTTTTCCTTTTCTTTTTTTCTTTTTTTCTTTTTTCTTTTTCTTCTTTTTTTTTTTTTTTTTTTTTTTTTGTGTGTCTGTCCACAATCAAATTGCTAGTAGTCTCAGAGACTACTTTTCTGAAGTGTCAAATGTCAGAAACATTTTCAACCTTTTCAACCTCAGTGACTTACCCAGTTTCAGACATGGAAACCTATTTGTTCTTCCTTCTTTGCATTGTTGATTCTCATTTCTGCAGCTCCTTCTCTTTATTTAGTTTTATCTAGATCAGGTTAAGCAATAAACTGCAGTACAAAATAAAGTTGTGTTTTGTGGCAGATAAGGACAAGGCTTGCATTACCCTTTCCTTTCTGCCATGAGGCAAGAAAGTGCTTGGTGCCAATGAAAGACATTTAAACTATCAAAAAGGAAACCTTTGCCATGGATCTATGAACCTCAGTGATAATGAAAATTGGGAGATATCTCTCAGCACGCTTCAAATTGGAATTAGAAATGTGAAATTTAAATCATAAGATTTTTGCATTCTTACTGATGAAGATAAGAATTACAAGAGTTCCTGATAGTGGTGAAATCAGTTGTTGCAAGGGAGTGCATTCCCTTGAGCTCAAAAGCTAGAGAAAGTAAAAGATGTTCTTGACTTTCGAAAACTGCTTCTAAAAATTTGACCTATTTATTACTCAAATTTTATGCCTTCTGTTATTAGCATGGAGCTGCTTCTACTTTGTAAAAGCTTCACAATGTGCCTTGTAATGTATTAGCTCTCAATGCATAAGTAAATCTAGTGCCAGGTTTTCAGGAACTGACCCCAAACATGCAGGAGTCCTTGTCACAAGCACAAAACCCTATTTGTTTTCATGTCAGCAGGATACAGACAGGAAGGTTCCTGCTTGAAAGGTAGGAACCTTGAATCCGGGCTCAACCTTTAAGCAGAAAGTTAAAATTTGCAATATAAAATAAATGCAAAACAAATGACTTTTTCTTATTGTAGCAATCTGAGCTCCCCTGTGGAGCTGTAATCTCCTAGTGAGCTGACAGCTCAGAAAATTCAGCTTCCCTTGTAAAGAGTCACCTGCTATTGTAACCGGATTTGTTCCTGGATCTCATGTGCTTCTAATCCAGGACAGCATAAGCTAAGTCTCCTTGCTATATAGTGTCCAAAATACACACTCCCGTGCAGAGACGTGCTGTCCAACACAGCAATTTTTGGTGCAGCAGATTCAAACGGAAATATGAGGGATCCACAGAAATGTTTAATTCCTAATAACTGTCTCCAGCGACAGGAGCCACCTTTGCCAGTGAAAAATCACCTCATATTTCTGCAGATCGCAGCATTTCAATGTCAGAAAGTTTTCAAAGACCTAGGGGCAAATATTAGACGACAAAACCAACTAATGTCCACTTTTCCTAACCCTTCGTCCTGAAGGGTTACTCACTTCAGCAAATGGCATAATATAGCTCATCCTAACACATAATCTGATGTGGCAGTGATAGGTTAGGAAATTATTTGAGCTCTGAAAGTGATCTGAGATCCTGAGAAAAGCCCGCAAATGGGCAAGCCATGGGAAATGCCAAGAGCAGGCAATCTCTTAATAACCCGAGGTGTGTGGCATCTGCCTGTACAAGGTCCGTGAGGGGATATTTTCTTTACTGATGTCCGAGTCCTCAGTATTGTCAGGGTTAATTCAGTGCTTTGGAAGCCCTCGGACTCCCACAACTGCGGGAAGCTCTCGTTCCTGTTGCAGAGGATCGCCGAGAGCCCCTGTGTGGAAGGTCTCCTCCAGACCATGCTCTCTACTGACATTCAAGAAGATTCCCTCCACTACGTGACGTCCTGCCTTGCTGAGCTGGCAAAGCAAGGTAGGGAAGCGACCTCGCTGTAAGTGGATTAATCTGAGAAGCGCACACATCTTTCATTAATCCTGATGGCATGGGTGGAGATGTACATCCCAGACCTTTGCCTTTAAACTCTTGGGAGTTTTGCAATAAGCTTCAATGACAGCAAGATCCAACCCACTGGCAAGAGGTATAGGCTCCACTGGTTCATTTTTTACCATTGAACTGCCTGGAGGTTTTTGCTCAAAAGTCTTTGTGCTGCTCCTTACAGCTGTGCATGCTCTGTCTACTTTTATTTGCACCATCATTCAGTTTCTACTGCAAAATCCATTTCACAGTGGCAGGAAATAATTTAGGAAGAAGAAAAGGCTAAAATAGAATGTGGTCTTTTTGCCTTAAATACATCACTTTCCCCCCCCCCCCTTTTTTTTTTTTTTTTCTTTTTAAAGAGACTAAGAGGCTGCACGTTACCAGCTGTGGAAGGTACAGGTCTCCTCACAGGAGACACAGGGTTAATTAAAATTAATCAGGGTTAATTTTCCCCTGTTGCCATGGAGTTGGATGTTGTCTGTCAACGTTTCCTCTCTCCAGCTGTCACTGCAACCAGTGACGTTGTGTGTAATTTTGGGAGAGGTGCCCGGCAGCGGCTGGGCAGATTGAGCCCACTGTGCCAGGGCGGCTCTCGTACACAAAGGAATTCAGCTGCTCAGAAGACACAACCCAAGGGATAAAAATCCACCGACCCTTTTGTGTATCAAACCCTTGCTACCTTGTTGAGAGCATAACCCCAAGACACGACCTGTTTTTACAGCCCCGGATACTGACCACAGCGGTTCAGCGTGTTCTGCTTCTCCAGCCGAGCAAAGGGTTCCCTATTGAGGCAGCTCAGGTCCCGGCAGACCTCCTGCCCGGAGCTTGCTCACAGGCCGTCCCCTGTGCTTGCATCTTGCAGAAGGCGCCGCGGGACACATGGTTCGGTGCGTGGACGAGCCCTTGATGCGGCGCCTGGTGGGGCTGGCTGGCCAGCGGGACCGTGCGGAGCCGGCCTTTCACGCGGCCTCCATCATCCAGCACCTCATAGGCCACGGTAACTCTCACACTGCATTGGCTTTGCTTTCTAAGACATTTGCAGCCGTCTGAAGAGAAATGAGCCGTCTTCCAAAGGAGTTAACTGCCAGGCACCAAGAGTGTTTAAGATTTCTAAAACATGGTCCATGTGCTTTCTGCAAATTTAGTAACAGAGCCTTGTGACTGCCTTTGAAATGCATAAACAAGCAGTATTTCAGTGCATGAGAAGCCCAGAGACAAAAATAAACCATAAGATATTAAGGTCTGATTCAGATGTTTTGCTATCCTTTTCAAGCACCATTCATTCTGCAGTGCTGTTCTGTAGATCTGAGGTCCTTAAAAGCAGGTTAAGTAAGTGAAAAGGTGGAATAACGCAAAATATTCCTTACCATTCTTCTTACTGAGGAAAAGATGAGATCGTTTCAGACAAGAGCCATGGTTACATCTTTCTGCTTGACCCCCTCACTACATTTTATGGATATACAGTAGGATGGCATTCCCCACACATGGCAGCTGAAGTTAAACATCCTGAAGATAATTACAAAGGGATGGTTGTGTCCCAAAATTTTAGATTGATTCCCCTCCCCAACCAGCAAGGGGAAAGCTTTTATTATGCCAAACACCATTGTTAATTGTCAAATAGTTTAGTTGCAACAGTAAGATAAAACAGCCTTTATGAATATAGCCTGTGATTTTAAAATTTTTGGTGAGGGATAATGAAAAAAGTGCAAGATAAGAAATAGTTACATTTTAATCCTTGGAAATGAGAGAAGTGGAAGCCTGGAGCAAGGGATGTGGACAGGGAAAGCAAACCTGTTTCAACCCGACCCTCAAGCACTGGTTGCGGAACAGACCTGCAGGCAGTGAGCAGAGTCCCGCAGCGCAATCCCTCCGCAGCGGGTCAGCAGGGAAGGCCGGTCGGTGCGTACACAGCTGAGGGCTGAGCACGCGTTTGTCCTTCCCTGCCCTCCGCGGGGAGGCTGGCTGCAGCCGAAGGCAGCCGAGACGTTCACGATCCCAGGGCTGGTATGAGGGTCAGCAGTGGCAGCGCTGCTTTCAAGGTTCCTGTTATCACCAGCGGTTCTCCTGTTTACGCAGAGAAGACGATGCGCTTGTTGAGGTGTCACGTGGCGGAGACCCAGGCCTACCTGCGGAATTTCCTTTCCCACCGGGAGGTCCGCTTCCAGCAGCTGGGCATCGCGACGCTCTGCGGGCTGCAGGGAGGTGCGTCCCGCGGCCGCCGCTCCCGCCTGCCCCGCGCGCACCTGCAGCGGGACTGCCCCTGCGCCCCCGCAGCGGCCGGCCGGGCACCGTGCCCTGGGCACCAGCTCTGCCCGCAAGGGCAGCAGCACAACAGGCTCGAGGGCAGCCGGCGCCTTAGCTGCTTTAAAAAAAACTAAAACACATTTTAAGATAACGGCAAGCCAATATTTTTGAAATCAGAGGCTTTCTGATCAGAGGGAAACGGGATTCAGAGGTTTTCAGCTTTCCAAATCTGAAACCTTAGTTTATATTGGTATAGCAGCAGAGGAGCAGGTTGCGCTGAGGGCAAACAGCATTTCCATGGCCTTGCCAGGTCTTAGAAATAACACAGAACATACAAAGAGGACATATTAGTAACCTTCCAGTTTGTCACTCATTAAAAATAAATTCCATGCGAGAGAATAAATAACTGCTCGTCCTCTTCACTATTTTGCTGATTAATACTATTATTCAAGGTTGACAGGCCTGAAAGTCATCAGCAATGCTCCTTGCTCGGTAAGGTCCTCTTATGCATGGAATAATTTTCTCGAAATTTAGGGAATCTTACATTGAAATTAATATTTTATAGCATATATATTTCCAAGAACATCAGTATTCTTTCTACTGATGTTCACTTAATCATGCATATTTTATAATTTTTGCCTTAATCTTGCAGTTAAGGCAAAACAAAGCCAGAATATATTACATCTTTGGCATACTTTTGATTCTGTTCCTTAACATTTCATAGTTTTGATTAGTTTTTTTTTTTTTAAAGTGGATATCGAGTACAGACGACACGCATACTATCTAGACTTACATTTTACATCTTGACATACAAAGAGCCAGAGCTACATCTTCCTTTGCATCTGCTGCATAGGAACGATACCTAATACTGAATTGGCCAACTGAGCCTTACACCTCTGGATGTAAGGATAAAAAATGGGATTAACATCTCGTATCTGCTCTCCTTTGTATGGTAGAAAATATTTGTTTACATATTGTGTATATTTTACACTGTAATAGGAATCACCAAATCCATCTCACCTTAAATACAAGCATTCTAAGGGTTTGCAGAAAATATAGGAAAAACGTTTGGAGAAAGCAATTACCAGAGGTTCACAAACCTAACACTTGTTATTTTTTTCTTCAGATCCAGAATTTGCTTCAGCATTCAGAAAAAGCCAAATGACCAAACTCCTTGAACAGCTCCGTCAACAAACAGAAGAAACTCAAGAGCTCCTCAGGGCAGCTATTTGTCACACAGACAGCTAATGTCTAAGCCAGATGCCTTACAAAAACTTAGCAAGTCCAAGAACCTGAACCTTCAGAGGAGACAACTCTTTTCATTGGCTTTCTTAGTTAAAAGTTTTCCTGCTTACTTGCCTTTTCACCACAAAAATAAATAGCATGTGCCACCTCGTGCTCTAGAAAATAGAGATGTTCTGACAACGGCCGTCAGAGCTGGTCAAAACCACCACTTGGACACGCCGGCTAGGTGCCTATTCGTGCAGACCATGGCTGCATTCCTTGCCACCGTCTGGGAGAGGAAAAGCACGGGAAANTGTTCTGACAACGGCCGTCAGAGCTGGTCAAAACCACCACTTGGACACGCCGGCTAGGTGCCTATTTGTGCTTCAAGACCACGGCTGCATTCCTCGCCACTGTCTGGGAGAGGAAAAGCAGGGGAAAATAAAAAAAAAATTCAACCCCTGCCATGCCTGGATAACCTTCCTTCTCCCCCTCTCCCGTTTTTCATCTTAATAACCGGGAAGCGCTCTAGTCAGGAGGTTTTACCTGTGCAACAGCCAGTGCCTACAGGGCAGCGCCTGTCTGTGGAGGCTTCCGCTGTCCCCTGCTGCCTCTCGCTTCCTCCGCCCAGGGACATTACTTTGGAGGAAAGCTGTNAGCGCTCTAGTCAGGAGGTTTTACCTGTGCAACAGCCAGTGCCTACAGGGCAGCGCCTGTCTGTGGGGTAGGAGGCTTCCGCTGTCCCCTTCTGCCTCTCGCTTCCTCCGCTTTTGTTCCACTGTCCCTTATTTCGCAGCACCCGCACTCCTCTGCATGCCCAGGGACATTACTTTGGAAGAAAGCTGTTTCCAAAGGGATTGCTGGGCAGGAGGAGGCCATAAATTTGAGCTGAGTTCAACCAATTTAGGAACTGTCCTTAAATATTTTGATATTTCATTTTAAAAAAGTTTAAACAACCCAAAAATGTAATAGTACACTTAGTTCCAAATTGGAGCATGTCTTACATGTATACAGGATAGTGAGCAACTTGTCCCTTTCCTCCTACCCACAGAAGAAAATCCTCTCACAGATCTTTTAGGCAAACAAAACAGTATTAAAAAAAAAAAAAAAGTAGCACAGAGCATTGAAATTATGGCATTGTTTTCTCTTTTAATATATTTAAGATTTAATGTGCAAGGGATTAGTAGTCTAATTTTACTTCTGGTCAATACACTTGTATGGAGAAGGAAGAGTCTGGCTGGATCTTCTTGTTGATCTGGCTGAGATACTTAATGCTTTGCAGCCACACTCTGGGCAGACATCTGCTCACGGTATAGCTTCTTATGGAATAAAATTGCAGATTTTCCAGTCTTTTACAGTGCTTCTCAAGGTGGTACAACTCCTACAAACAAAGCGGCTTACATTTTACTGTGGCCTAATTCAAGGCTTTGGCTTCCAGTGTTCAGGGTAGGCATTTTTGTTCTTTAATGATTTCTTTTAATAACTGAAAGTTCTCTACGATAATAAATAGTTTATAAAGGCACTTAAAAGCCTCTCTACGGCACACTAAAGAGACCTTTTAAAGCACAAGAGGGAAGAGACTTAGGGTAAAGCAACACGCTCTTTTCCACATTCATGTGCGCACCACAATTTTCTTTTGAAGTGTCACGTGAAGGACCCACATGCTCAATTATGTGCAGTTGGGCTTAGTAAAATACAGCGCTCCAAAGAGCGGAATGACACTGCTAGGAACAAACCCACAGGCAGTGTTTTATGACCAGTGGAATAAGTAATGACGTTAGAGTCATTCTTGTATCTCTTTTTGTTACACACGCTTAATTGCGATCGTTACTTCAAGGGCTTGGCAAGAAGGGAGATAATGAAGCATTTTTCATCGGGAATGACGTGGCAAATGAGAAACAAATGTAAAATAAGGACAGCTAATGGGGAATGACCCGTGACTTGTCACGGCCTGAATTAAGTTTATTGATCATCACCCACATAAGCATTTACCTGCTGTGCTCTAAGCTGTCAGCAAGGCGAGGAGCCCTTCCAGAACACGGCACCCGCTCTGCTGGGGAAGGCTGTTATCCCACCCTGGCCACAGAGCCGCCACCAGCCCGAACAGCTGCTGCGGCTCTTCACTCAAGAGTTCAGTGTTCAGTGCCTCTCACAGGGCGAACCGGGCCAGGTGCAATAACAAACAAACAAGACACCCCTTCATTTGATATTATATTTTATTATAAAAACCAACATTCAAGACACTACTTTCCTCTGTACTTAAAGGAATTAAATTTCAGTCTGTTTTCATTTTTCAGTTTTTTGATCCATACTCCTAATTCTGAACCCATTCACTAGCCTTCAGTTTGTTTGCCAAGCCCTCAACAGAGAGAAAATTTTCTTTCATTTGAAATAATCCTGAAATAAATTAATAAGTTTAAATACTTATATATTTAAATATTAAATATTCACACATCATATATTCATATATAATATATATTTTTACATAAAATATATATACATAAAATATATGAATATATAAAAATCTATATTTAAATACATATTTGAATAAATACTTAAATAAATATTTAAATAAATCCTGAAATTACTAAATTGTCCTTATTGAAGCCCAGTTCAGAAACACACATGGAAAATGAAGGCAGACTCTTAATCTCTGTGCTGTAAATAGTGAAACAAATGTTGAAATCTTGCTAACTGCTTTCATGAGACTTCAAAACATCATTTACACCCAAGCCTAAATTTAATCCTCAGGTTTAAAACTAAATTTAAATCTTCCTGGACATGTCCTTATTCCGTCCGTACTGATTTTTGAGTAAAGAGATGAGAGGAAATCTAAAGAAAGGTTTTAAGCAAACCAGTGTAACAAGGAGAGTTTTCCATCATATGTTGACTCCTGTTTCAACTATACAACAAGAAAAATGAAAATATAAGTAAGTATTTCAAACAAGTTTTATTTGGTACTTACATGCTATATATTCTTAAAGAAAAAACACATATTTTGGACATTTTCAAATATGGTGGCTATGTACACAGAGAACTAAATAAAGTGAGAAAGGGACACAATTTTTACCATGTCACAGACCACTATCACAGCACTCTGACTGAAAAGTCTTGTCCTTTCTATGTATTCTGGCAGATGAAATACCTTCTCATGGCGTTTCTATTGTTTTATCCTATCTCCTGTATAAGATGGGCACTTTGCAGCAGCAGAAACTCACTTCTTCAAAAATCTTTCAGCGTTTAGAAGAAGAATTCTCCTCTCACAGACAGGCCTCACTCCGTGCTCAAAGGCAAGCACAGGAATTGAATGGGGATTTCTTCAGATGGCATGAATGGAAACCATGCCAGCCTTGGTTCCCACTAACTGAGGATCTACCCACTCGCTCCAGCAAGCAATGCACCACGCCCTGGTTGGTGTTTCAAAAATAAATATGTGGTGAGAGCTACCTGTTACAGCACTGTTTACCAAAGCATAAAAAGGTGCAAGATTTTACAGTTACGCTCAAAAGCAACAAAAGTGACACAGATGGGACACTGATAGTAGAAATCAGCATGAACAAATGCAAGGAAAAACAACCCGCATTGCTCCTCTTACCACTCAAACCGCACTGCATTATAAAAATCACACACTGCATAAAAAGCACAAGCATTGACCATTTCCCCTTTGCTCTGAAACGAGCAAAATCAAAATAATTCCAAAACAAACCTGTTTTCTCATCCAAAAATCAAATGTTTCAGGTTTCACACAGTCTTCATAGTCTGGTAAGGCAAAGGAAAAGTCCTCTCTCACTGGGAACAGCAGCAATTGACAGGACTTGGAACAACAGGATATTTCCCTGTGTGTACGTGCACATCAATGCACATGTGTACATGTCTTTTATAGTATTGTGAACATGAATGTAACAAAAAAAATCAAGTTTGCAGTATGATTTTACCACATTTTTCTAATTTATTCAATTAAATGATTTTTGTACTGAGCAAAATTCATAAATACATCATCTAGGAGAACAATTGGTTTTCCTCTTGTCCATGAAAAAATAACGCTTTCAAATTTTCACATTTTAAAACCTGCTTTGTTTTGTGTTTTTAGAGAAAATCCAAGATCATAGTGACGTCTCAATTTACAGAATGTCCCTGTAGGAATTACATTTACAACAGAACCTGATACAGAAGCCTATACTTTGCCCCCATAATTAGAGTTCTCTGCAATAATATTTAAACCAACAGGTTTAAATAAAACACCCCATTAACTCTACTTGTAGAGCCATGAGATATTTCTTCTTCAAGTATTAGAGCCATAAAGTGAAAAAGATTCTTTGCCAATTTTACAATTACGCCTTTTAAACCAACACCTCTTAAAAAAAAAAAAATCAGTCCCACCACCCCAATCATCATTGCTTTCAGATTCCAGTGTCTTGTAACTTAAGGAATGCAGAAAATATCCATTTACTAACAGAAAAAGCTTGTTGGAAAAAGCCATTTTAAGTAATGCACGTGAAGCATGATTTTTCTAGTGATGAAAACTATTATAAAGGTGATCCAAGTCTATTCCCATCATTTCTTCTGCTGGTTTTACTAAAGTCCTTCCAAAAAATGTATCCAAGAAATCTTTAAAAAACTGGAGAGAGAAAATAAAACACTCCTTCATAGCATGGAAGAAACTCCACCAACTGCAGAGATGCTCTTATCACCTTTGGTTCTTCAGAAGACACAATCAGATCACTTCTACAACAGAAGGCACCAGGAAGGACAGGTCAGCCAACAGCAGAAATACTTCAAATTGCTATAGATAATATGCAGACATTTTATTTTAAGGTATTTTTCCTTACATTTATTATCCATAGGAAAAGAAAATAAAACCTTGTAGCCATATCCAATTTCATAGAATGTCTAAGGTTGGAAGGGACCTCTAGAGGTCATCTAGTCCAAACCCCCTGCTCCAGCAGGGTCACCTAAAGCATGTGGCACAGGGCTGCATCCAAGCGGGTCTTGAAGATCTCCACAGAAGGAGACGCCACAACCTCTCTGGGCAGCCTGTTCCAGGGCTCTGTCACCCTCACTGTCAGGTAATTCTTCCTTAAGTTCCTGTGGAACTTTTGGTGTTTCAGTTTGTGGCCATTTCCTCTAGTTCTGTTGGTGGCCACCAGTGAAAAGAGGCCAGCCCCATCCTCCTCATTGCCTCCCTTGAGGTACTTGTACACACAGATCAGGTCCCCTCTCAGCCTTCTCTTCTCCAGGCTGAACAGGCCCAGCTCCCTCAGCCTCTCCTCATAGGGCAGATGTTCCAGGCCCCTGATCATCCTCGTGGCCCTGCGCTGGACTCTCTCCAGCAGCTCCACATCCCTCTTGTACTGTGGGGCCCAGAACTGGACTCAGTGCTCCAGATGTGGCCTCACCAGGGCTGAGTAGAGGGGCAGGATCCCCTCCCTCGACCTGCTGGAGACGCTCCTCTTAATGCACCCCAGGACCCCAGTGGCCTTCCTGGCCACGAGGGCACACTGCTGCCTCATGGTCAAGCTGTCGTCCACCATGACGCCCAGGTCCTTCTCTGCAGAGCTGAGAATTTAATCTACTAAATTAATGTGTGCTTACCTCCCATCCCTCTGTGTTAACACTAGCGAGAACTTCATGAGGGAGGCACATCCAGAATTTTACATCCAAGGCAACTAATTGTCTACCCCTTGCCATAGTGTATCACAGACTTCAACTCTTAAAGAGCTAGAATATGATTGCAGATCACAGGCTTATAATAGTGACAACCTATCTGTTTTTTTTTCTGTTTCGGCTTGAAAGCACAAGACAAACACTTCTGAGCATCCCCTGCTCAAATAAGAGACGAGTGCTTGTAACTCATGCAGCATCTACCGTTGGTATGCACAGCTTTGCAAAGAGAATAAAGATGTGCTTTCTTCCCCAAAGAATTTCCAGCATAAACCCCTTAAATCAGTCAATTTACATCAATTAGGAGCTCTAGGTCCTCTGCCAATTATAACACATTACAGATTTTAATGGACCAAGGCAAACTTACCTGCTGTTTGATGTGTTTGAACGCTATCTACCTGAGGCAACAGAGTCCCCTTATCTTCAAAGGCTAAAATTGGATTCAAAGGAATTTCAGGACTATTGCTTCCGTCATTGTTCATGGCATCCAGACGGGATGGTTTAGATCCAACTGGTAGGTTTATGATTTCTTCAAAGTTGTCATTCTGCACAGACATTCCGTTCTCATTTGTATTCTTCTCTGGATTGAGATTGCTGAAAGAGAAACATGCATATTTCTTCCTATGCCCAGTCAAGAGCTGAAACTTAGTCCTCCAAATAATCTTACAAATGGAAGAAAACTGTGATTCAATCTGTAATGCTTTTTTCAGTGAGTAAAAAACAAAGCAGAAACAAATCCTCCGCTACTATCACAACTGACAACCTCTTTCTACAGCTAAGTATTGCAAATGTCTGCAAATCCCCAGGATGGGTGCTACACCTGGCCACGCTACAACCAGACCTACAGAGACCTTGAGCGACCCCGCAGTTCTGAGAAGGGATTGAAATGGGAAGTAGCAAGAACTCCCCCATAGTACAACCACTGCCGACTTGAGCCTATCTGTAGTGCAATTTAGAGCCTCCAAGACCTCTTTTTGTCTCTGCATTTTTGCAATATTTGAATGTTAAGGTACCCTTCCTCTTAATGCAAAGCATTAAGTAAAGACCATCTTCAGTAAAGACCATTATCATTTTTTGACATTCTCTATGGCCTCTGATCCCCTCTGCAGGGGAGGGATCGGTGTAGTCAGTGAACAAGAGGGCACTACTGAGACTGGAGTCTCCCCTGTAAGAAGCATTGGGCTGTCACTCAGCAACACCATGGATCTTCTGCAGGTGCTTCTCAGGGCCTTCAGCACTGCAGTCCTGGCCATCTTGGGTATCTGCTACCTATCTGAACCACATCACAACTGTTTCATGATTGGAATGCCTTAGTCAAAGGCCCATGTCATTTTCCTAGATACAAATACAGCCATCAATTTCCTTAGGTCATTTCTGAGCAGGTGGCTTGGTTTTACAGGCTAATTTTCTGCTGACAATAGATTTACTTGTCTTAAAAAAAAGGCTTGTAATTGCCATATGGTTTCCTTTCATTTCCTGACTTCTTCGGGTGGCTAACTCTTCACAAATAATTACGGAACTGTTTTTACAGCACTTCCCCAGAGACAGAGAAGAATTACTGTCCTTTTAAAGGGGGAAACATTTTATTCAGAGCACATATCTTCCTTGCAAGGTGGACATGCTGGTTTTCAAACTCTCTTTTCCAGTTTTTCAAGCCATCGTTTGTTCCTTTTCAGAAGGCCAGACCTCCTTGTCTAATCTATGGACATACTGAGCAGATAGGTTTTCAGATGAAAAGCATGATCCCCTGCCCCAAGTTTGAGGACAGACACCGACTCCCACTGGCTCCCTGAGAGATGCATAAAGTATAATTATGAGGTTATTTCTCACTATAAACTTTCATATTATTTTATCCCCCTCTGCTTCCAGTCTGAGCAGGGGCAGAGTGACAACAACACAGCTTTGTTGTGTTGCTTTGGGAGATCTGACAAGGCAGGGAGGCAGGGGAAGACAGGGAGGGCTCATGTATGTGCATTAAACTGCCCAAGTACCACCCCAGACACAGACACCATGAAAAACAGCACCTCGCGCCTGGAAGCAAATAGTGATTTCTCTCTGACTGATCAGCTAGCTCTGGAGATAAATAGTTCCTCATATTTACTTTTCAGTCTGCTGCTACTTTTAGATAGTGACTTAGACTGGGCTTCATAAACTTAGAAAAAAACATGACTGAAGGGGACTCTACAGACCAAGGCAAAAGGGGCACTGTAAGAAGTAGGTGGCTCTGCAAATCTGCAACATTAAGGCAGAAGGTTTAGAAGTACTAAAAGGACTGACCTGCTGGATTCCTCTCCATAGGCCATCTTGGAAGCCATAAGCTCAAAAGAAGATTAGACAAATTCTTAGGAGACTGGACCTTTGGTCGACCAGCTACATACAGCTCTTCCTGCTGCCTCATATTCCACTCTTAGCAACGTCTCAATGGCTAGCACAGCACTGCAGACACCCTTTCAGGCATGTGATGTTGCAGATATATTTCTAAGAGGCAAACCTTAGATATATCTAAGAGGTGCATATAATTGCACTTGCAAGACACCTGCACATTAAAAAAAACTTGGCTTAATTGTTTAGACTGCATCTGAACATCTCCATTAGGTAAGTGACTGAAGGACAGATTCACTGCTGCTTAAATTCGGCATCTGTGCAGTTCTGCATTTTGAGCTGGGCAGACACTAAGATGGATCGGCATTAGTTCAGAGAAGAGCAATCAATAAGATTAAAATAACTGGAACATTCAAAAATTTAAGCTAATAAAATCATGCATGATGCAGTTAACTTTTAGCCAAAGCTCTGTAGTAGTCAGAAAAATATGCTTAAGTGACTCAGAGATATAAATAAGAATGAAAAAACCCTTGGAATCCAGCATGTAGTATGTCTGTCATCGTAACAACACATCCGAAATCAATGCCTTCAAAAAAATATACTAACTTGCAAACCCCAGGAAATTATGTGCCAAAATATCTCCTCACGTGCTAATCTTGATCTGAAAGACAATGAGAGCAAAATGAACCCAAGGCTTTGGGCTGTTTGAAATAAAGCACCGTTTGCCTTCAATTAATTGAGACAAGACCACTGGAATCAGTCAGTAATGAGGAGCCGGAGGGCTTGGGAAAGGAAGACAGCGCTCAAAGCGAAGATTTTTAAGTGCAGGATCTTACAGACTGAGCTTTTAACTCTACATAAGCATTGGAACTAGTAAGATTAATTTCCAGGAAAGGATATTGGTGGAATGAGCTCATCTAATTGCGTATCTCCAAAGCCGGTTATCTGAGCTACGCAACCCTAACTCCCACTGTAAGAGATGGGGAAACCCAGATAAGATGGGCTGCCCTCGCTGAGGAAGGGACCAGCTTGGAATTAGACAACTGTATTTAGACGTCTAGGTAGCTGATTTACACACAAGGAATATGCTTTGTTTCTAGTTTCTTTTCCCACCTTTGAATATTTGTCTAGCTTAAAATAGGCCAAATCAAGTGCTAGCCTATTACAGGCGTCTATAGAAAACTACAGAGGAGGTATGGGATGAATTACAGGAAAGGAGCAAATCCAAATGAAAACACTGTCAACATAATTCACTGTTCTGCAATAAGCTCTGAAAGAAGCACCAGACTAGACAACTTGCACAAAGAATTAGGAAGTGGCAGATAAGCAAAAATCTTTAAGCTGGAGATGGATGAGGCAGATGTACTAATTGTTTAACCTCAACTTCTGTCATTGTTTCTTCTAGGATTCTACTGCTTAGTGATGCATTTAGTAAAGTAAAAAGAAAAATCACGATCTGGAAAAAAATGATGTCAGATTTTTTTTTTAACAAAAAATATGAAAGCATAATTTTTAAACTTGTATCTTATTTCCAAACCACTGTTTTATATCCACATTTTCATGTGCTGAAAAAAGAAAAACAATTTAGCTAGAAGCTAATGTGCCATATTAAGCTATTATTAAATTTCATCATCCCTATGAGCTACCAGTTTTCTCAGTAGAAAAATCTCCAGATGTTTTATTATCTAACTGAAAAAAAAATCCATTTCATGCTCCATTAAAAAATGTATTTAGTGTTGCTCTCTCTACCATACTATACCTGGATGAACAAAGTCTTTGTTTATATAAGCTCAGTTGTATTCCAATCACTGCTACGCAGAACAAATGTGAGGTGAGATTTTTATTTTTTTGATTATCATTACTGTATTATTTTTATTAGCACGTTAGTATTATTTTCTTTTAATCCAAATGGCTTGTGGAAAAGATATTTGGGAAGGGTATCATCAAACACTTAGAAAATTACATATCACAAAAATCATGTTAGTGTCCAGAGACAACATTTGAACTCCAATATCTATGGAGTAAGATTGTTTCTATAAATTTAGAAATCATTTAAGATCTCTTTGAAACTCAAGTCTTAACATGGTAAAACAGCGCAATTTACAAACCAGGACATTTCCTCTCACAAGGCAGAGCCAATAAGCTTTAAGTTTCATGAAGTGATTAATGGGATAGGAATAAAAAATTTGACAAACTATTAGATATGATAGATGATAGCACCAAGCTATCATCTGCCATAAATGTTTATTAATAAACTAATAATTGTTGGTAATAAGTTATATTATACAATAATGCAGCATTTTCATTAGGATTTATGAAGACTAATGAATTCTAGTAGGATAAGAAGATGGGCATTGCTAACTGAAAGCAGCAAATTGTGAAGTATTGGAATTAGTTGCCTCAAATCTACCAGAGGTTTATTATTTTTTTTCATGACAGTGTATTCATGAACATGGAAGTAAGCACAGTATTTCAAGCTGGATCCCAGCAGCGCAGTTTTATGAGCTGGATGATGATGGAGAGAAAGGGCAGTGAACAACTACCACAGTAAATGGTAGTACGTCCCACCAAGCAGAACTTTCAGTGATCTTCACACAAACTTCTAGTGACCTTGAACATTATGTTCCAAAACTAGGTATGCAAGAGATAGAGCCCCTGCCAGAGTGGGGCCTGGCCCCAAACACAGGTATCCTGAGGTTGGCCACTGAGCTACACAAACCACTGGGCCTACTGTAGAGAGAGACATGCTCAGGCTAGGCCTGAGCTCTGTACAAAATAGATCTGCCAGTTTTTGCACTTCGCTTGCACTAGAGGCTGTGATACCGCAACTGTAGACCCAAACTTCCCACTCTGACCACAGCAGCAGTGGTNGGGCAGTGAACAACTACCACAGTAAATGGTAGTACGTCCCACCAAGCAGAACTTTCAGTGATCTTCACACAAACTTCTAGTGACCTTGAACATTATGTTCCAAAACTAGGCATGCAAGAGACAGAGCCTCTGCCAGAGTGGGACCTGGCAGGAGGCCTGGCCCCAAACACAGGTACCACCACACAGAGCAGTGGTACTTGCTCTGGACCTTAAGAGGCCTCATCTCCCTTGCTCCTACTTGTTCCCCATGCACATGTGTTTCAGAGAAGCCCTCTAGGCAAAGCTTCTGTTAGTCTGGTTAGACAGCTGGGCTATCTTACCCCTAAAACATGCTCAAGACTTCTGCAGACAAAAGCCAGATCTTGCTGAGGGCTGCAGCGAGGTGCTCGCAGAGCAGATCCTCTCCCTCAGTGCCTGNCAAAGCTTCTGTTAGTCTGGTTAGACAGCTGGGCTATCTTACCCCTAAAACATGCTCAAGACTTCTCTAGACAAGGTGCTCGCAGAGCAGATCCTCTCCCCCAGTGCCTGTTCTACATGCTCAAGCCTCCTCAGCAGCTGGCAGCCACAGGCAGGCCAGATGCAGCAGCAGGGATGGCAGCACCTGTGGGCTTTTACCCTGTGATTACCCTTCCAACAGTTTTCCTGGCTATCTGCACGGACCTAACCCAGGGATGATCTCACTTGCTTCAATCCTAGCAAACCCATACAGTGGAGGTGGAAGATTCTCCCTAAGGTAGACAGAATCTCTCTGCATCTCTACCTGGCTCATCAGTTTCCCCTTCTGCAGCTACTTATTACTTTTTCCCCCACTCCTCAATGTCATTTATTCATTTTCCGCTTTGATTATGCTGAAGTTCCTTCCATATGGGATATGAGGCTACATGACTGCATTTATTAGCATAGTGCATTTCATATTACAAACACTGAGGTACATCTAAGGCCGAGAATCATTAACATTTAATCGCTGCCCGAGATGATGATGAGAGGGCTCTGTTCAGCTCATCTAATGCAGTTCAGTGCTCAGTGTCACTGACAGACCTTCCCTCAGCAGGAGCATCCTTGTCAGCATGACAGGAGGCCAAGAATCCCCCAGGCATATGGAAGGACTGAGAGAGGGCAAATTCCTTCTTCAATTAGTGCCAATCACACCAGGCAGCATACTGCCCATTACAGTCTGCTTCATGGCTTCCCACATACAGGTTTTTCATGCATATTCTGCCATTACCTGCATAAAACATGAACAGACTACAGGATCATTTGACTTTCTGAATTACTTAAAAAAAACCCAAGTCCCTGACAGCTCATGTGCACGTAAAACCAAATTTCGTCTGGTTCAATACAAAGCTTTCAAGCATTTCAACAATTTCTCAAATTCTGAGAGACTTGCCAGAAAGAACCCCCAAGGTTAAGTATCTGCTGCACAAAACTTTTCTTATTCAGGACAAAGGCTTTATTAAAACAAAAAGCCAAAAATCCCTAGAGCTGCATTTCACCTGGAGTACTTTGTCTAATATGCAAAACTTACTAATCCTTTTAGCAGCTCAGAAATCAAAACATCTAGCTTAAAAGCACAGTGTCCATTATTCCAATCAAGAAAATTAACATTACAAATCCGAAGTGGTTTTATGAAGCTCTTTTTAACAAAAGCAGAACCGGCAAATTTCAATCTTTTCATAACATCTTATGGAGAAAGAAAAGAAAAAAAAAAAAGAAAAAACCCAAACACTCACACTCTAATCCAATCACACACCACCAGACAAGTCCTCCCTACCACTTGTCAAAACTGGAATACTGCTAATTGAAAGACCATCGAATGGAGAAAGAAAAGACACAGGGAATGATAAAAATACATGGGAAATAAGGCAAATTGACAGCTGTTTTTCATTTGTTCATTAACTGAATAGAGATTTCAGAAAATAATCTACTACTTTAATATCCTTCATGCTCTAAATACCCTCTAGCCCTCCTCGTTGTTCTTACCTGTCCATACTTATGGGGGCTGGATGTGATCCAATTACGGGCGTGCAGGCTATGGGTCTCCCATTGTGCGGAGACGGCGCCGCGGGCTGAAGTTCTACCGGGGCTTCCAGGGGAGATGCGGGACTTGTTACGGCTACAAAAAGAAAACAGGCTTTTCACAAAACCAGCTAACAATATCTATTCACAAAGTAAGATTATTTCCCGCAAAAGTCAAGACAAATGAAATTTTTAAATAAAGATAATACCTCCCTGCCACCAGTCAAGTTTTGAAGCACACAAGTACATAGCAGACAGAAGGTCTAAAGTAACAAGTTTTAGATTTGAATTGTGTTTTTTGCCAGATTATAATGATATAGAAAATTCCAGTATACAGTTTTTTAAAATGAACCCAAATGGACTGCCAAGATCTGGCTACATATTATGCTGACCCTTTTCAAGCTGCATAAGAGAAGTAACCTGGGACATCAACAATTTCCTACTGGTATTCTCAGTTCCTGTGTTGATCACTGACTGTTATCCAAAAGGAAGTGAAGAAACTTCCATGGGAAAGTTATTTCTTCAAAATAGCAGTAATTCTCTACTACATTGTACAGAATAATACAAAATTAGTATGTTCTTGTGTCTCATATAAAGACCAGATGATATCTGGTATTGACCTGCTTCAGTTCTTTTAGCCTGTAACTACAGCCCTCTATACACTATCTAGAATTATATTAAATCACATACAGCTTTTTCAATGAACAGCAGCAACTTCTCTCTACCCTGTCACCAGTTGCAACAATCTCAAGGACAGATGAGAATTCACGGGATCAGATACACTTAGCAGGGCTACCCAAAATCTCAGACCTTCCAGTTGCTTCCATTTTACTACATGCTAAAAAAAACTTGGGTTAAAGTCTGTTATGATAAATGTCCTGGGGTGATTTTCAGGATGCTTTTAGATGGAAGATATTAGCAATTTGAGTTTCACTGCTTCTACAAATGGATACAGTCTTTAATATTTAAAAACAAGTCTGGTGGTTCTGCTTTGGAAAGGCAGAAGTATCTCCCATTATAGAGAAGAAACCTAACAAATGGTAATAGGTGATGGATTTTTTATTTATTGTATGATTTGTCCAGTCCATCAAAATCTTCAAGCTTTGCCAAATAGTAAGATTGAAAAAACAAACAAACAAAAAAATGCATATAGTTTGAAGTCATTTGTGAGAGTTTAATGCAGGAAGTTACAGTTGGCTTTAATTAATTTGCATCTTTAACTGAACAGCATAGCAAAAAAATAACAAAATAAATAAAAGCAAAGCAAAAGCGCAGAGCAGCCATCAGGATGTGAGCACTTTTCTGTTTACCTAATCACTCAAGGGCTTCTGCCCACCCTGGGGACTGGAAAAATAAGACGCATAAATTCCTCCTCTGCCTCAGAAAATTGCCTTCTTGTTTTCTACCTTTGGAGGGAAGGAGCTAACCACAGGTTACGAACTCACACTCTGTTTCAAGAAACTGTTCAAAAGCACTGTTATTCTTGCTAAAGAAAACGTGTAAGCAAGTATTCTCCAGAAATGTGTAATGAATTCAGTGTCAAAAGCGTCCTAGCAGCTCTAATCATAACATTCACCTAACATTATAGCATTCATAAGCATCAAGAAAAAAAAACTGGATAAGCAAACATAGCTATTTGTCCTCCCTGTTATTCAAGTCAAATATGTGTATGTGTGTATAAATATATACACACACACATATATATATACACACGAACGTACATATAAAGAAAGAAATAATGATTATCTTTTAATATGATAGGCTAAGCCACTTAGTAGTTTGACTTAAGTAACATTTAACACGGCTAGCTTTTACTTGGTGATGCTTGAATAAAAGCGAAGTTTCATTTTATCTCCTTTAAGTAACAACTTCTAGATAAAATTTGAGCTAAAATGACCAGAAAACAACAGAGGAGGCTAACAATACAGGAAGACTCTGGTCTTTTGTAGGAGCTGAATTTTGAAACAAAAGAAATAGAAATTAAGACTAAGTGAATGAGGTAACAAATGTGGGAGAGAAGTCATGGGGTAGTTTAGGACTATAAACAGTTTATTTAGATGAGATAATTCTTTAGGGAAAAGAGAACAGAAATAAGACTGTAGCCACCATACTTGTAATACTATGTAAAACAAATTGTAGAATCAATGATTAAGCTGCTAAAGTTAACTTAGTTAATTTATTTCTTTGTATTTTATAAATAACTAAACTTGATGACTCCCTATTAAACACTGTGACAAAGCTTCTAAAAAAGCCAACATTTAGTAATGACTAGCTACCTATACAGAAATTATAAATAACAAATGTTTGCTAAGACTTCAGTTCTAATCTTCCAGCGATTGTCTTGACATTTATGGCAATTAGTCTGCCAAGTTTCAGAACTCTATCTAAAGTCATTGCGCTTAATAGTCACTTATTCACTCGTTATGCTTTAGGCATAGTTAAACACAATTACCTGTCTCTCCAATAATATTTGCCTTTGATATATGTCCATTTTGCTGGTCATTAGATTTCTACAAAGGAAGCATAATTTTTTAAAAGTTAAAAACGGCACTAGAGAAAAGATATGAAACATGTCCAATATTTACACATATGTTAAGAAGTAGCACTACCTTATCTACTGCTTCTACACGCCTAGTTCTCTTCATGATCTCCTCAAGCCTCTAGAAAGAAATGTAAAAGGGTAAAAATGTTTGCTGAGATTTATTAAAAAAAATAAAAATAGCTCCCAAAACATAACTGTCAGTTATTAAAGTTGCATCTGACTACTGCAGAAAGGCAAATGACTTATTACTCTTAGCAAGGTTCTGTCCACTTTCACACTAGCAGTGCAGATGAGGACTTTACATCTTTTCTTAAGGCACATTAGCATCTTAAATAACATTCTACTGCTAAGGTGGAAGCAAACTGCTAAGACAAAATGAATTATAGGTTTTCTCTGTGTATTGATTTACCTTTTTCCTTTCTAAGCGCTCTTGCTCTTCTCTTTGAAAATGTTTCTCACGTTCCAATCGAATCCGCTCTGCCTCTTCCCGTAGGCGAGCTTCCTCTTCTTTCTGAGTTAGTGATTTTGAAAAAATAAAATAAAAAATTACTATTTGAAGACAGATTCACATTAATATCGATCTAACTATACACTATGGATATACCCCAATTTAGTAGACCTTTGCAAAGGGAGCATCATACAACATCTTGGAGAAGGCAGAGGGAAAAACAGGAGGAAAAGCCCTGAGTTTAAGTTACGTTCCTTAAATAATCCTTTAAGCATTTACTTGCAAGGCATGTATTTAATTATATATCAGAAAAAAAATCTATAAGGCAGATTGAAGTGCTGGAACTCAGTTGGAGATGAAAAGGTATGAAAGAGAGGGAAAGAAGAATCTCCAAAATACCTACAGCAGCCTCTCCTGAAGCTAGTAAATTAACATTACACCCACCATACAAACAGAAATGAGAGCATGCTGAAAAACTGAGTTCTTTTTTTTTTTTTTGAGCAATTGCACAGATTTCAAAAAGACTGCAAAAGATGAAAGGCATTCCTTGGCATGAGCAAAATTATCAAAACGTAACCATACCTCCACAAAAGCTCTACTGGGCATGAGACTTGAATGCATTAGGGTTACGTTTCCAAGATACTGAATATTAAGTTATCTTGACATCTAGACTGGGTGGAGGGGCAAATATTTCTCTGGTATATCACCACCACTAAGTTCCCAAAATACAACTCAATTGATTAATCATTTTCAGCATGTTTTATCAGTATTAGGAAAAGATTTGTTCTAAGTTCTACATGAAGGAAAAAAAAAAAGGAAAAAAACAAACACTCCAACACACTGTAAGAAATATCTTTGTTGTCTGAAGCACACTACGAAATGAAGTCAAACACAACCCCACCTGCTCTATACAGTACTTTAATTTTAGACAGCCCTCTAAGCTAGAACTGTATCTAGACGTACTCAGCAGTTACTCATTCGCTTTCCTGCCACCTAGGCTGGCACAGGAATGGCAGGAGGGCAGCCTACCTGTTTCTGAACTCGCTCCATCTCTTCTCTCTCCTTCTGTTCTCTCTCTTCTGCCTGTCGGCGCAGCCGCTCTTGCTTCTCCCGCTCCTCCTCTGCCTCCCTTCGCTTCTTTTCTGCTTCCTGTCTGCGAGCTTCCTCCTCTTCGCGGCGGGCTCTTTCTTCAGCTATCCTTTGGGATAATTCTTCCTTCTTTTGCCTGCAGTCATGAAGGAAACATAAGAAAAAAAATGCAGATTACTGACCCAAGACACCAGCATTACTCAAGAACTAGATAAAAAATTCACTGATGTTTCACTCATAAGAGCGACAAAACATCGGAACCAGGTCAAACTAAATTGACTGCCTTGCTTCCAGAAGCAGATGAAGTTGGAGCCCCACGGAAAACACAGGAAGTGGGCAAGCCTATACCAATACTGACTCCCACTGATATCCAGCTCATGAACTTTCTTAATCAAGACAGTGTCTGTGACTCCAATGCACCCTGAAAGATCTCTCTGCCATAATTTCAATTAATCATATTTTGAAGCAGTGTACATTTTTATGCCTTGCCTCACCTTGTGGCAATGACTCTTGAATTTAAAATGTACCTACTTTTGCTGATTTTTTGACCTTGTCAGCTCCTAGTCTCATTTGATAGCCTCTGTCCTTGCATTATGGGAATGAATAACTTTTCCCCTTGATCTTTGATATTACCCATACTACCTCTCTCCAGCAAGGCACTCAGCTTATGCCTGTGGCTATCACACAGCACAAGTGGTCAGACAGGCTACTCATTTGCTGATAGAAAAATGGGACACCACATCCTCTAATTCCAAGACAGATCTTGATTCCAAGGAGGTCTGGATTTTAAATTATAATGTAGGAAGAGGCAAAAATCACATCTGACTGTGATTTGAACACCATCCATAGCAGAGATTTTATGGTATACAGAACAAAAGATAGTCATAGTTGTAAAGATGAAAACAGCCAAGTGCAATTCACTAACTGCTGTAAAGTTTTGTTCTGTAAGTTTCTCTAAGAAAACAGTGGATCCCTGCACTGAAGACCTGCTCTCTCCTCCAGCCACTGTCTATTTTAAAGCATGAATAAAACACATTTATTGATACATGAAACATATTTGGTATAGGATTTTAACCTTATCAATCTGCTTCGGTATATATTGCTTATATGAAAAATTCCAACAGGAAATACTCTTTGGGGGAAACTTTTGTGTCCTGCACATTAGCACTATGGTTCAGGTATCAGCGTAACAAGAGAATATTCACAAGAAGCTGCTAGGAGGCCACTAAAAACACATGTTGTCCAGTGCAGAGGTCTGGATCACCTTTCAAGTTCTTCTCTCTCCCTCCTTTCTTGCTCCTCCCGTTCCCGCTGCTCCCTGGCCAGGCGCCTCTTTTCGGTGAGCAGCCTTGTTGCTTCTTCAGGATCAGTGGTACCTGCTGAGGCCTTCGTGGGAATGGGCGGCGGAGAAAGAGCTGGTGGAGCAGGAGGTGATGATGGGGTGGCTGCTGAAACACAGAGGAAGGAAAAGCAGTGTGTACAGACACAGTGGCAAAGATGACACCTTTTTCACATATGTAAAATTAAACCTCTTGAAAGAAAAGGGAAATAATTCCAAATACTCTACAGTATTTTCAAGGTTACACTTTTTTTTGCTAAATGACTCAAGGAAGAAGAAATCCCAAGATCCTAGCAGCTCATATTCTTTAGGGGAATCTTACTTTTTTCTGATAGACAAAAGAATCTGAAGTTGAAAGGTTAAGTCAACTTCTCCATGAGACCATTAAGTGCTGTATGGGGCTGAACAGGAGTTACGCTGCCTCAGCAAGCCCCACCACCACATAGTTTGCCTGATACTATTCCTCAGCAGATACCACAGAAAAGTCTGTGACATGATAGTCCCTTCTGTCTGTTAGGCTACTGTGGCAGATCACAGCCAGAATTTTAGTAATTCCAGCAATCAACTATTCAAAGAGATCTGCAACACAGTAAGGTACATCTAACTGTCACCAATTTTGCAGTTATTGCAAACTTTACCAGAACTGGGATTCTTATGAGTGGTCTCACCACACACTTGGGCTGACTCACAGCAAGGTAACATATGGGGATCAAGACACAGCTTCTTAATAAATTTTGCCACTATTAATGAACCATGGCTTGTGTTCAAATAATAACAGGCTTCGCCATCACTAATTCATTAAAAAGTCTTCTCATGGAGGTAGACACAGATTAGAAAAATAAGGCAATATAGTAACTTGGTCAGAAGTGTCAAATGGGATTCTAACAACCAAGTCACTGCTTTCTTTTCTAATTCAGCAGAGACTTCTCTCTCTTTCCACTCTCCCTCTCCCTTTAGTCAAGGCATGCATCTGCCTCCATATTAATCGCAAGACCAGTTTTGGCCACCCTGTCGAGAAAGTGTTTTTCTTTGTAAGAGCATCATATTGTCATTCGTACATCTGAGTGTGAAAGCAGGACACAGGGGAGGACTATGTATTAGGGTCAGCTCTCACTGCTCTGCTCTGTTTTACTTTTTGCAGCTAACTGTTGTTCTGAGTCCCACAAGCTTGCCTGGCATTCCCTAGCACAGGCACAGAGAAACGCAACTGCAATTTTTCCCTCTAGAGACCAAAAACCACCACGGGCACACCAGCTAACTGAAGGAGGCACTTCCAGAACCAATGGAAGGACTTCCAGGGTAACTGCACATGCTCATGCAGGCAAAACGCACAGGCAACAGTTTGAACTGGCAGTACTTCCATAGGAAATGGAAGCAGCTTCAGATCTTGGGAAAATATATGCAAGCATGTCATTAGGAATGGCAAGAAGATTGCTTTATCTCTGCATTTCCAGCCATCTCTTCAGGATGTCTGAGCAATTTCCCCACTCGCTAAACTCTCCACAGAGGGTTTCTCCTTGGCTCTCGTCGGACACCTCACTGCATACTCAAACACAAATTCAGTTGCTTTCTCAGTTTTGAGTACTCACATCTACCCGCTTCTCTAGCTGTCTCCTTCTATCAAGCAAAATCTATGCAGATCTTTATACCTGCTTTAGGGCATTCCCCTCTAACTCAAAAGCTACATCAACAACAGTAATTCGCAGTGCCAGGACCTGTTCTCCAGCCCTGAGGTAAACTGGCACACTCTAGCATCATCCAGAGCGTGATACCCTTATTTCCAAAACAGGTATCCATTCTGCCCCTAGGGAGTTCTTCCCAGCCTGGGATAACTCCCAAGAAGTAGGTGGAAACTTGGACAATTCTGGAATGGTTGAAACAAGACAACAACAACAACAGGTAACTCAATCACTCCTTAAGCTTGGAACCCCTTTATAACTACTCCTATAATAGTCCCAGACACAGAAGATGGAAAAGAAAACACCACATGAGCTTACAGTTGCAGCCTGGACCAGAAGGATACCAGAGACCCTCTGTAACAGCTGAACAGGACAAATGGCAGAGCTCTTGTGTCTGTCTTCATTTGTTAACCAGGACCAAAGCAGGGCTGCTGCTCCAGAGGGGAGCCCTGTGCTGCTCAAGGCTGACTTCCTGCTTCAGATGCTGACCCTGGCAGTGCAACCAGTAGCTCCTTTCGCACACACTTATGCTGCTGTCAGCTTGCATAGGCACACCCAAAATACCCTTAAACTTGGGTGGGTATTAGTTAGTCATGAGAGATTTGGCTGCAGAAGCTTGTGTAGCTCTGCCAGTGATCAGTCCTTGCTGACCTCCCGGCTGCTCTGACTACACAGCAAGCAGTGGCTGAGCCAGACAAATTAAAGACCAATTTAAGTAACTGGCTGCAATCAGTCCTTTCACTTGCAGCTTGCACCTAAGAAGCCTCAGCAATGGCACTCTAACCCCAAATGCCAAATAGCCCTTCTCCACGTTCTCACGTTCAGCTAGTGACTAGGAGTTGGCAGCTGAGGCCTCCACCTGCAGTACAGGTACCTCTCCTCTAATCTCGCACCAAAAACGCTTTGCCTGAAATCTCATCTTTGATCTCAACTATTACCACCTCCTCCAGCTTTCACACACATATCCAATCTGAAATGCTGATCACTTCAATCACAGCATCCCTCTCCTAGTGCCTCTACCTGTTTCTGTCATGAATACTAATGACTTCACTTCTGAATCCTTTTACCACCGTATCTCTTTCCATACTGAGTGACCTTGTCACAAACCACTCAGATATTGACCGACCTTGCCCTTTGCAACCTAAAATGTCAAACAGTCACCATATTCCTCTGGTCTGCACCTTGTACTTGGAAAGCAGTTTATAAATGTGAGCAAAGTTACCCCAGCGATATCTCTTGAGAAGTACACTTTCTCTTATTTTTTCTAATGCACACAAAAGCTTATCATATAACCAGTGAAAGCCCACACTGCCATATCAAATATCTAATTCTTTAAATGTCCCTGACCAATGTATATACCCATTTATTTGGATTCATACTATAAGCTCTTTGTGGGATTGAACACCACATGGTAGGATCTGGGTATCTGACTGGAACTACAGAAATTATCAGAACAAAAGATATCAGTTCATGTTAGTTCTCTTTTAGAGAACAACTCCCAACTATGCATCCTGCAATTAAAAGCAGGATTATTAATTTCTTGAAGGACAATCTTCTTATCGCAGGGAGATTTGTGAACTGTTGAATTCTGAATCTTAAGTAACCCATCCTGGGAATCCTAGTGGTCACACAGACTTGCTATTATAGCCTTAAGAGAGACAATTTATGCTGTACTTATAATGGTTTAAAATGCCTGCAGAACAAACCTAAAGTTTCAAAATGAATATTTATCAGGCTTGAGCATCAGTGCTTTGTATCTCCCTTCTTACACTTTCAAGATCATTATTTTATTCTGCATGTAGCTCATTTTCCAATTTGCTGCTTTTCAGTGTTTTTCTTCAAGTTCTTTTTCTCTGAAAAATTTTGCCCATTCCTCTCTGCATTTTACTTCATCCTGCCACTCTTCCCCCATAAGGTGGCACATTTACAACAGCACAGATAAGCAGGAACAGTTTAATTTTCTCAGTATCATTGTACTGATTGTCTGCTAGAGTTGGACATTCTCTCTGTGCTCGCTACCCTTATGGGATGGTTTCCTGTATCATTAATTTTCAGACCATTCTTGTTCTGTTTCAGAGTCTGAAAAGAAGCTGTATCATCCAACAAGGGTCAAAGTCCTGTTCAATAGGGCAAAAAAGAACAGCGAAACCACCCATTACAATGCAGGTTTACATGTTGTTCCTACAGCTAAAAACTTGAGAGGGCTCCAGCCTTTTTATAGATTTCTCCCAACAAACACACACCTGAGACCAGAATAATCAATGTCTTAGGATTAGCTGTGAATTCCTTACAACTAACAACACGTACCATTTTCAAGAATGTTCTGAGGAATTTAAATTAACATTTAACAGAAAACTATTTAAAGCAGTTACACTGTTCCTGAGAGAGGGAAGGAGCACCATGAAGAGCTCTCAGGCATTCCTTAACCAAAACAGCATCTCTCCTTACCTTGAGGGAGCTCTGCCTGCACAACGGGCTCCTCCTGACTTGCAGATTCTCCAGCGCCTGCTGAAGTTTCTTTACTCTCTTCTGTCTTCTCCTCACTGGCCTTTTCGGCCTCCTTTTCAGGTCCTTTATTCGCACTCTCTGGTTTGACCTCTTTCTTGACTGGCCGGATATTGCCAGGAGAGGGAGGACGTGCCTGAGCCGAGGAAGCTTTGGAGACAGCCGGTGGGGACGTTACCTGCTTGGGTGTGCCAGGCAAAAAAGGCAGAGACTTGGACGCATGCCTGGGGAACCACAAACAGAAAGAGCGCCAATCACCACCAGGCATGCCGTACTGGATGCCACCTATACATCACCTCTACAATCACCACAGCGACAAATGAAACAAAGTCTCTGAAGAAAGGCAGAGTAAAGATTTAACTTTTCATGCACAATGTTTCCTCTTTGCAACCCTTCAGAGGTATAACCACAGAACCCAGGCAAGAGAGAAGAAAGCAGGTGCATTCCTTCTCCTTTCCACCTCCTTACAACAGCCACAGTTTTCTAAAAGCTGAGCTGTTCTTTTTTACTCTGTTGCAAAGAGAAAATATCTACATCAGAAAATAAGTTTGTGCTGATATTTCCTGTGAAACTAACATTTAACAACTAGAACGATCAAAACTAGCTATAGCTTAAATTCCAGCTATGCATGTACTTGGCTTACCAAACTGGAGAGGGAGCTGGTGATCTAGCTTTGGGGTTGGAAGGAAAATGACCTCCTTTAAAGGTGGCTGAGAAGCTGGGTGACAAATGGTCTCTCTCCTTTTCTTTTTTGTCACTCTATAGTTCATCAAACAAAAAAACAAAGTCAAGCCAGAGTTCACATAGCTGAGGAAAGCAAAGCAAACTCAATTAAGGATGAGGGGATGGCAGGCTGAGGAGTCTGAAAAAACATTGTGCTGAGTTTGTCCTTTCCACATCCCATTTGACAAGTTCATTAATACAATTCCTGTAACAAATCCGATGCTGTCTTTGTTGGTAAATATGCATTTGACAACAACTATATTCTTAATCATGCTCTTTGCTTAAGATGTTATGGGCTAATTTCCAGATACGTAATTTATATGGGTGACAAAAACACCTTTTAAGGTTTGCTCTCTGTCTCCACTGTTCCCAAAGCAAACACTTGCTCCCCACAGACCCCAGACTTACTGGACAAAACACCACTCCCAGGCCTCCAGCTTAGCCAAGGTCCTCATACAGCATGAGCTTTTTTGCTTTTTGGCTTATAAGCCAATGCCACAAATTATCTCAAAGTCCTGATAATGTGCTACAATAGATAGTTATTCTGTTCTCTCTTTTCTTGGCCAGTTTCACCATAGGAGCTTTTTCAGAGCTAATTCTTACATGACGTGGATGCTCTCCCTCACTGTTTCTCATCTCATGATGGTATCTATAAAATTATATCCATATATATGTATGTGTAAATACATATATTTACATATATAAAAATTATACATACACACACACAAAAAGATTTTTAGATTTCTGTTTTAGCTTGGACTACACTTCCTTTGGAACACATCAAAATTTGGGTATCTATCTCCTTTCCACCATCTAAATATAGATGGAAAAAAATCAGGTTCTTGGAACTACAAGCTCAGGTTTATGGGAACCTGAAGCATGGGAGAGCACAGTAAGCTGTCACTTGGCCAGCATGGTGCATCACACTGCTTTATACCTTCACTGCTTAAAAGGGCTCTATAATGCTCATGTCTGTCCTGAGCTTAAAGCCAGTTTGACAATTGAAAAAGAAAGATGGAAAACAATTTCATGAGCATAAATCCCTGATTTATCTTTATCTTGGGGGCTCCATTAAGGTTAAAATTAGTTGTTTTAAATTGCTGAAAACACCACTTACTACTATCAAAAGACAGTCCCTATCCTGAAGTCATTACTCAATGAGAGTTAATTTATCAGTTTTTAGGAAGTGGCGTTTCTCAGAGCTCGGCTGGTTAATATGATGGCAATCATCCCACTCATCACAGCATATGCAGCCAAGAGAAATAGAGCACAAGGAACAGAACTTTGTCTTACTGGCAATAATCATGTACTGGATCTGTATCACGTGTCCTGAGGACAGAATATCAGCTAATTTTTCCTCAGCATCAGTAAAGCTGGACAGAATTCCTACAGAAGTTTCCTAGTGAAGCTTAATAACCTTCACAATATACCATCTATTGAAAATAGATGTAATGTTTTACATGGTTGCCTTCACCAAAAGGCATCAAAGTTTCTTCTTTTTTATTTAAGTAAACAAAAAAAGAAATGAAAGAGATCTGAGAGGCACCAAACTAATGGCTCTGGAGACTGTATGGATCTACATGCAGAGCATGAGATTTCTCCACAGATACATTGCAACGCTGTGCCTTAACCTGAACTTGAAGGAACCATCTTTGGACTGAAAGATTAAGCACTAGCTGTGATTCATGCTACTTGCATCTAAAGCTACTTCCAACAAGGTTATCAATAGCAGCATTGCGCTTCTGATTTTGCTTACCAGGCAGAACAAAAATACCAGTACCACTTACATGACCTTCTGCTGAGGTGACCTTGCTCGTGTCATACTCTATACGAGCCAAAATGTGGAGTACAAGGTAAAATAAAACTGCTTAGATACGGCATTTAACATCTGAACTGGAGGTGGGTGTTGGCTTGGAGCCTGGGCAGCATCAGTTTGATCTGCCTGTGTCACTGTACCCTAAAAGTCTGGATCTGTCACAGCACTGCTACGAAATCATTCAGAACTGGTAGTCTGTGGGAAACCTTGCTTACAGTAGGGTGGTTTGGGAACCCTTACTTTTTCGGAGAGGAGAGGTTTTTAGCTTGATGTCTCAAGGAACTGAAGCCAAAAGGACTTGTACTTCTGTGCACGGATCCTGGTGCATGTATGTGGTTTCTCTCATCTCACACTGCACCCTACAGGCTCACCTAGTCTTGCCAAGACCTCAGAAAATATGAAGTTCTAGAGGCTTTGTTAAAAAAAAAAAAGAAAGAAAAAACACCCACCCCACAAGACACCTTTAAGCTAGGGCCTTAAAAGACAGCAAAAAATTTACATGAGAATGGGATCATGCACACACCCTGACTGCTTCCTTATCCCTCCTGGGGAGCTAAGGTATTCGCTCTGGAAGGAAACATGGGTGTTTTCCCAAGCAGATTCCTTGATGTATCACATTTCAGGCTATGCCACCTCCTCAGGTAGCATAACTCAGCCAAAAAGGCAACAAACTAAGAAGCAAATCTTCAGAAAGGGGGCCTCCCTCCCCCAAACCAAGCCCCATCCCAAACACCCTTAGTCAAGTCTAACGACTCCTGTTGTACTAATGGTGTCATGAGGTGGGTACGTTAGTAGCCCACGTGCAACCAGCAGTCTTACCCCGGCAGGATGCGCTGTCCTCCTGCGTCCAACAGCATCAGGCGTAGAGGCAAAAAGTTTTGCTCGGTCTGATGAATTCCTACAGCTCGTGGCCTTGTAGGACAGAGGGCTGATGGGGCTGCAAGATGCTGAACGGGGACAAATGGGGATAACTACGGTGTGGGTTGTTTTTTATTTATTTATTCATTTTAATTACAGAGCAGCATTGGAGGAGGAGTGACAGAGGAAAGCCAGCAAGGAATAGGGACAGAGAAAGACAGAAAAAGAAGGCATTAATACACAGAGGAATGATTAATTCTCATATCAGAACCATCATATTGATGCATCAGTTTGGCCACAAAAGTAGCTGTGATATAATTCTAAGAGGCTACACTCAACTACTTGTACATTTGTAAAAGTTAATAATTTATTTAAAAAAAAAAATAGAGGTATGTTACATAACTGCAGTAGAAAAATGATGTTTTCCCGTCAAAGTTTTTTTTTTCTTTTCTTTTTTTTTATGTACAATCAGCAGTTCTGAAAAAGCTTTTGTTACAAAATGAATGTTCTGAAATTGATTAGCTTGGTACATTCATTGACATGAGATTCAATTCCATTTGAAACAGGACACAATCAAAGTGAAATTAGATTTCCTTTTAATTGGTCTTGGAAGTCGGGAGAAAAAATAAAAGTAGATGCACACAAAGATGAAAGCATGCTACATTACAGAGAATAATCTGGTCTTGGAAGTCAATGACATTTCTTTACATGAAAGAGAGAAAGTGACATTCTGCTAAAATTTCATAAGTAAAATGCATATTAAATAGGACATATTAAATGGCACAGGCTGCTCAGAGAGGTTGTGGAGTCTCCTTCTCTGGAGATCTTCAAGACCCGCTTGGATGCAGTCCTGTGCCACGTGCTCTAGGTGGCCCTGCGTGTGCAGGGGGGTTGGACGAGATGACCTCTAGAGGTCCCGTCCAACCTTAGGCATTTGTGATTCTATGATTTTATCATATTTTAGCCTATCTAGAAAACATTGCTTTGCTCTGGATTCCATCAGAAAATAATTTTAGTATAAAATACAATATTTTTAAATTAGTTATAAAAATAAGGTAGACTAACAGTACAAAAATATAGTCTAATATTTCACCATTGTCTACAAATTTTAGCAAGTGACATTTTTAAGGTGTTCCACTTATGAGTTTTAACTATTCTTGATAATGCTACCAAAACAGAAGACTTGACTACATTCTTGATAGCAACTATTTCACCCATTATAAAAAAAGCCAACAAGAATAAATCAACCTAGAAATTACTATCTGAATCGGTAACCATGATGACAGCTTTCTTTGGCTTTGCAGAAGGACAAAGACCTTTAGCAAAATATCTCATGTCAATGGCAAGTTATCAGGTTTTGGATATTCAGACTACAAATTCAAAGCGAACAACACTCCAAAAGTATTCATAAGGAATGTTTTGCAGTAGTCAGGTATTCTTGGTCCAACTTATCTGAAAGAGTAGATTGGAAAAAACTATGTTATTATTTCAGAAACTTTTCTTATTTATTTGCACCTTCTCTCGTGGCCATTTATTACAGCCTTAGCACAATTATTCAGCATGTTACTCTGAGGAAGACAACACAGCTCTATATGGTATCTTTTCCCTTTTTATTTGGGCTAGCCCCCTTTTTCTTCCCCACCTACTTCCTAAGGGGGGTGAGGGAGGAATCTTGTCCCTGAGAGCCCTTCAAGCACAAGTAAAGACCACAGTGCCACGTTCAGTTACTCTGAGTCTTGCAACGAAACCGCTGTTTTAGCAGTAGCTCATAAACTTAACAGTATGAACTCTGCAATTCTCCTACAACGGGAACTCATGATGAACAATAATAAAAAAATAGTCTCTTATGGCAAGGATAGGCTAGGCGATGTATGTTTAATCACGTATTAAAAAGTGACTGCCTTAAAGCCTGACAAACAAGATAACACAGAATTTCACTTTTGTTTGAGCGTCCCTAATTCAGACAGGAAGCAGTGGCACACACCGTATTTGAAAGAGCTTACAATGTAAGAGTTTTCCTCCCTCTGTGAATCAATCCTCTCGATGTATGCTGATGATTTGAAGTTACCACAGAGGATGACACCATAAATATTAAGAAACAAGCAGCTAATTTTTATTTGTGATGTTGCCAAACAATGCTTTATGAAGCACTCCCAATGAGATCATGTAGTTTATATACAGAGAGTTACTTTAGAATACATTTTGGTTTCTGATGGTTATTAAAAAAAAAAAAATCCACTCTTATGCTTGATGTCCATAACAGCTCACTTAACATACATTTTCAGGACATAAATCTGTATTTAATTTGATTTGGATTTTTGCGCTGTAATTCATCTTTACAGCCAAAGGGCAGGGTAATTTCCTAGGGCATAATGACAGGCTGGGATGCGCTGAGTGCTCAGAGCACAGCTGTGAGCCATTACCAGCACCTGATCATTAATCTCCAGGAAGTGTCCTGCATGAAGGGACTGCAGTTATTGCTCCTAGAGAATCAACCTGGAAAACAACAGGCAGATGGATTATTCTTCTGGGTGGCACAGGTCCAGTTAGCACAGGGAAAGCATTACTGGGGAATTACTGTGAATCTGCTGATGCATCAGTCATTCCAGCTACTTGCAATCTTTCCCAATATTGCACTTGGTTTACAGTCAGCATATAGCAATAGCGGCCACAAAAAAATCTATACACTTTTTCCAGTAAGTAATTATTTACAAAATTAAGATCTGGCTTTCTCAACTACCCTTTGATAAAGGGCTGCATTTCCAATTTCCTGTCTGTAGATGACATAAAATATTCATTTCACATGCTGTTGCTTTAGAATATGAACCTTGAGAAGGTACTTATCAATTGTGCTGTTTGCAGCCTATCATCTACATTTTTGCTCCTACATTGCTACCCCTGTGGAAATGTACCACAACCTGATTAGCAATAAGAGTTCTTAAGTGAAAGCTTCTTTAAAAGTAATCTTAGCAGATCTTCATACCCTCTTACCTTCTACGTCCTTTAATTAAAATGAGGATCTGTCCATATGGGACATCTGAAAGACTAGCCTAGATTTAATGATTCAGTATGTGTAGCAGTATATTCCTACATATTCCTATATATAATATTCCAGGGTATGATCTTTTAAAAAAACACCCTTACAATAAAAATAAATGCAACTGTCACCTGCTTGAAATAATCCATAGCAGAGAGTGGCCTTGTTGTCTTTGAAAGACTGTTTTGCCTGGACTTTAAGCTACCACCTAGCAACATTTTCCAATTTCTGTATGTTAATTTCCTTCTCTATAGTAGATCAGAGAGCTGTTCAGCAGTTGACAGAGAACTTAGTAATAAACCTAGCTTTCCTAAACTTGCACATTTAACATTCTGCACTAGCAAATCCCCAACAACTAGGGGTCTGACATTCTAGAAATCCAATAAGTTTCTTGTGGGAAGTGCCCTGGTAGAGAAGGAAACTATTCTTTGTACCAGGGTAGCACACAGCATTCGCTGTGGACCCGTACCTCACATAAAAGCCCTGTCCAGGGCAGCATGGATAATGCAACACTGTCATTCTGCAGGTGTTGTATCTCTGGCTCAGATGAGGCAAAAAAATAAACCAAGAGAAAGGGGTGAAGGCAGACAGAAAAAGAGGCATAGCAAGCAGAAGTGCACCACAAGCTTTCATGCTGGTGTGCAACATAATCCAGATCTTCAAGCTCATTCTGGGATGCTATTGTACACACACAACAGTAACTTTACAACAGCCAGCATGGAATCCAGAAGAGTAAGTGGCTGAGGCCCGAGGCCTCCTCGGGTTTACCTGCATCTCCGGACAGCGCAGCGGTGCTTTTACTCCGGGCCAGGAAGGAGTGAGTGGGCGTCAGGAGGCGGCTCACGATGCTGCTCTCCCAGGGACTGAGCTGCAGGCGGCGAGCTGAGCGTGGGCCACACAAGCAAGAGGTGGGATCAGACACTCTATGCATACACCTCACTACTACTCACCACAAGAATCTTGGAGTTGTCCTTCAGAGATCAAAAACTTACTGAATGAGCAAAATCATTCTGTTTTTACATTTTATTCTTACTCTGTTTTACTTTAGGATTTCCCCCAAGACTACAAATATCTGAACACTTCTGCTACCAGCTGTGACCTTCTGCTAAACTGCTATCAAAATCGCAGTGATGTTTTGCATACATGTCTCATTTCCTTCTATCACGAATGACAAGGTAACTTCTACAGCTAGGAAAGCAGATGCTTTTCATAGATATCAACTTTGACAGAGATATCAGTGTTTCAAAAAATCCCCCAAATTTTCTAGATATAAGATATATAGTCTTACAATAAAAAAAAATGAGTGAGCTACACAGATATCTTCTGAAGTCTGTAAGCCCAGATAGAAAGAACAAAGACCTTAAAAATAAATAAAAGGCCACAAGGTCACTGGTATACAGAGAATTATATCAGAGAAAGAGGTTCTATCAAAGCTTCCAAATATGAAAAGAAAGTACACCTCAAAAATATACAATATACCTCCAACTGCAAATACCACACAGCAGCTACAGTCGCCTCAGATATTCATAATGGCTCAAAACTGCATGTACTTTTGATCATGAATTCCTTGTCAAAAATTTCTACTTATAATAACTTTCAACTTAGAACAACAGCAAGAGCCAACTTTTTAATTATTAATTAGCCTCTGTTGAAGAGGCTAATAACATAGTGACCTACCTACAATCATTCCCCCATTTAGCTTTTCTCAGTATTTGCAAGTTTAGCGTCTTAATATACTCCCTTTATCATTAATTTGTTATCATACTTAAAAAATACTACTTAAACACTGATCATATTGAAGTCGTAGCCAAGAACAACCCATAAATTACTACTCAAGGGAATTAGATGTTTCTTTAATACTCAGATGTGTATAACAAAAGAAAATTTCATTATAATGAACACTCCAGAAAAAAATATTCAACCAGTTCCCATAATAGCTCATTACAGTAAGCTTAGTTCATAAGCTTAACATTGTGTTCAAAATCAGATCCTTTGCAGAACGGCTGAGGTAGGCAGAGACCTTTAGAGATTATATGGTCCAACCCCCTGCACAAGCAGGTCACGACCTGGGTCTCTGTCCGAAAATCTTCTGAATATCTCTAAGGATGGAGACTCCACAGCCTCTCCACGCAGCTTTTTCCACTACCCAGCCACTCTCACAGTAAAGAAACTTTTCCTTATGTTTAGAAAGAAAGCATTTTCTATGCATCAACATTCTTTTGGCTTACTTTTGTGTTTATGACAACAAAACTGCAACCTGAATCATGAAATAACTGGCTGTATGAGGTTAGAGATTAATCGGCATTTTTAAAGGTAGAGATACATCACTTTTAGTAGCCATAAATGCTACATCTCTCTTTCATGGAGCCACACTAGGCTCCATGAAAAGAGAGGCTTATCTCAAAAATCTCATCCTTGGAGACTATCGTTGCCTAATCTGCCCTCAGTGCTGTTTTTTTTCCACTTCTCTGACTGCTCCCCTGAATTCTCCTAACCTGATAAGTGGTATCACCATAGACATAAAGGACTCAAACACAGCAGGCTCTCTTGGTAAGTGTCTTTATGGATGTACTACTGCCAGAGTTCTTTGCAATTCACATTTCCATTCTGAGTCTGTACAGACTATACAGAGATACAAAATATCCCAAACACCCTTCCACACATGAAGCTTATAATCTAACAATGAAGAAAAAAAACAAACATAGAACTACCGTTAAACCGGATGCAATAACGGTAGAATCTTTGTTTCCTTCCTTTTCTGGGAATTGTGCTCGATATGATCATTGTTTTAGCTATTCTTGGCATTTTTTTGTGCGTGTTCTCAGGCTTTACCAAATGAAGCTTAGAGACAAGAAAATGCTGAAGTCTGTACTGCAGTTTACTACATTGTGTCTACTTGTAGTTTAATAAAATAATATGCAAGTTATCAGAAGAACAAGAATGCTGCATAAAAGTCAGATCCACACCTGAGAAAAGGACCTCTCAAATCTGGGGCCAGCAAACCACTACTGTATATGAAGGCTTCCTTGGAGGTCACCTGTGCACTCACAGAGAGCTGGTGAGTAAATGTCACAACACTGTTCCATGGGCCAACTGCAGGCCTCCCACATGAGGCCAGGACCACGGATGTTCTTAACTGGCCATCACCAGGGAAACATGCTCTTAGGATCCAACCTGCACCCACCTGCCTGTAGGCAGATGACATGACATAGATACGGTTTAATTCTGTTTTTCCCTTCATCCACATCAACTAGTGGGAGCAAAGCCTCCTGCACAGCAGCAAACACCAGCAGGGCAGCATTTGGGACCAAGAGGGGCTAGTCAACATGTGCTGGTGAGCTAAGGGACGGGCAAACCCACTGCTCTCTGAGTGACGTTTGAAAAAACAGCCAGGAGCTAAGACTGGATGTATCCCTAAATCTCTAGAATGGGTTCAACACTTACACTCAGCTTAGCTTTGTGAGCTGACTGCATTATTTATTAAATTATCTACATACACAGCACCATAAGGAACACTTTTAACATATACTCTTAACCAGTCACCAGCATCAGCATTATGCAAATAGATTTTGGCCCTCTAAGTTCCAATTACAGCAGTATTAGTACTTAAATGCTTGAAACAGCTCAACTTTGGCATCCAATCTCCACTGAAGCAAGCTGAGCAAACAACATAAGTGTATCCCAAAATACAGTGGCTTTAAAATAGTGAATTTACTTTCTTTTCCATTTTTTTTTTTTTTAAAGCCTGGGGAGATGTTTTCAAGTCTTAGTCATTCTAACCACCCAACAGAGAAGGGGAAAAGCTCTTTTTTGTTCTCATGCAGGGTTAGACTATCACTCTTAAGGGCTGTTTGTTCCTCAGTCCCACATTAGAAATGCACTGGTGATGGAGGCTGGTGGGGGGAGCACCCCTACCCCCAGCTACCAGCAGGTTATTTTGAACAGATTAAAGGAGGCCTTTATTGCTAAACTTTTGACTACAAAAATAAAACGATAAAACTTAAAACAAAAGCTCACAATCACCTCCTTCCCCCATCAAACTGAATTGATCCCAGGAAGCTGTCAACAGTGAATTGGTCACAAATACTTGTGTTTGTCCTCAAGATATCCAAGCTGCACACTGGAAAGCTGCCCTAGCAGCAACTGCAAAATAAACTGTGAGCAAGCACAAGAGCACCTCTGGTTCATTCAGTGAACAGATGGGAGGCAGGGATTTAACAGCTCTCCCGATGAGCACCTCAAAGGACAGGCTCTCACCGACAGTCCTAGTGCCTGCTCCAAACAGAGGCAGGAGGGGTGGAAAGGCTTTCTGCCTCTAGATCTGCTTTCAACAGCAGACAATATCAGAGGCCCTGAATTTCTGCTACAGATGTGGCAGACACAAAGTTGAGGCAGTGATTAAAACCATCATTTGTTTGGAAAGAAAGAGCACAGCAGGGAGGAGCAGGGGGAAGGCCTCAATTGTGGTGCAAATGCTGCTTTTCAAAGCCAAGGAAGTGTGCATCTCCTACCTCAAGTAAAATAATATACTTAGCAAATAAATGATATTAGTCAACTGCAGCATTACTTTCTCCACTTGACCTGTTTGCTAACCATGTTTCTTTTTTTACAAAAATTCAACAAGTTGCACCTGTGCCAATAACAAAATAGCAAAAAAGCCTATTTTAACTGATTTTCAAGTTGCAGGGAGAGCTATACAACAATGCCAAACTTTAAAAGTTATTTACCAATCTTCTAGACAATTTATTTATGGAAAGTCGTTTTCAGCAAAAGCCACTCGTCCTTCAAATGGTAAAAACCAATACAGCTCAACAGAAGATACGTTCTTGACGACGTCTGTAAGCCACTTAGGATAAGCTCATCATTCTTATCTCCAGCTCCCGGCTTTGGGAGTGGGCATGTGTGTGGACAAAAGGACAAAACAGGACTGAGTGCCCTCTGCAAGGGAAGGGAGGGAGCAGACAGGTGAACCCTGCCTTGAAGCACTTGCCACTGGAGAGGCCAGCAGCCCTTCTGCAACATGTACTGAACTAGACTGGGGCACAGGAAGCCTCACATCTGAACGGGGGCATCTGTAGAGCTTGGGCTTTCCTCCATTTGTGAGACTGCGAAAAACATAAGATACTTCTGAAGAGTTCTTTGGTGGTTTCAAAGAAAATGCCGAGCACAGAACGCCTTCGCTTTTCATTTAAGGTCCTCCCTTTCTTCCTCTTTCCTTCTCCCCACCATGAACCTGCTTAGCACTCAGTGCCACCTGTACAGAATTTGCAGCAACTGGAACAGACTCTCACACAGGGAGCTGCAGTCAATAACAGACTCTCCTTCCTATTTAGTGCCTGCTGCTGTCCTTGTCTCCAAGACACTTCCTCAAACGAGCATCCCCGGAAAAGAACAGCAACTGCCCAGGGTTTGAAGGCGGCAGCCACATATTAAGGCATTATATGTTAAACCGCCTGGACTTCAGTACTTAAAGCCCACCAAAACGGTGTTTTGGAATAAGTAATTTTTAAGATAATGCTGTATTTTCCCCAAGTTATGACAGCCTCTACAAGTAGATTAACCCATAAAGCACTGAAGCACTGCTTGTCAAAACAACCAGAAACACACACACACAAACACGCACACAAAGCACAGGAGTTAAGATGCACAAATAATGACACCTACCAATTTGTTACCCTCTACAACAAAAACTGCATTCTAAGAATTTTTTTTTTAAGATAGGCATTAATCTGCCTTGAAAAGGGCCAGTATTTCTCCCCATTCTCAGTGGGCTGGGGAAACAACTTGACAGAATATTTTTCCATAAAGCTCTTTGAACACCGAGCTTGGAATAACTTTATAAAGAATATGTCATATAACTCTATACAATCTCATATCTCCTTAGGAAAAAAGCAGTGATTCAACCACAATAATTTTTTTAAAACACCTGACTTAATATCATTTGTGCAGACTTGCAAACACTGAAAACATATACTGAAATAAAGCAATCCTTGCAAATTAACTGGACACGAAAAAGTCAATAAACAGAAAAATATACATACACCTAAACATCTTCATTAAATACAAAACAACAACAACAACAAAAAAAAACAAGAGCATAGTGATAGTAATAAAATAAATGCTTGAAAGCTTCATGCAACATATTCTTACATTCAAAAACTATTATCAAAGTAGAAAGAAAAGCAAAACAATGCCAAAATGGCATAATGCAAATAAAAAGTCACAAATGGCTGCATGCACTGTGGAGAGATGTGTTCTTTCAATAGCTGTACCTCATTTACTAAAAACCTGACAGAAGCACCACAGTTATTATTTGATGAAATAAGATTGTTCAGGCAAGTTCTCTTGTTCTATAAAACAAGAAATGCACATTTACTCTTGCAGAAAAAATGTTCAACCATTTACTTTCCACATGTGAAGTCTTTCCACTTTCATTTAGATAAAATACAGAAAATGACTTCAGAAGCTTTTTTCATGTGCAAAGCAAAACCTCAGTACAGAACATTCTTTCTTGCTTTTTCTTTTCTTTTCTTTTTTTTTATTATTATTAAACTGTACCTCTGTCTGGAGAATTTAGTAATGTTGCAGATGAGGAGGAGAGCCGCTTGTTAATGACTGGATCAACATGTTTCGAAAGGTTCATTGTTGAAACAGAGCGCCTGTCTGGATCTAAAACAAATGGAGATAATGCTAACTGACAGCCCACATGCAGCAATGCAACTTCCTAGCTCACTAGCGGGGCGAGGGAAATATGACTGGTTCATTTCTGCTCTATCACGAGAACTTTCAAAATAGAAAGGGCTTCTCAGCACGCATTGTAACAGGTGACTCAAAGACTGGGCACAAAACCGTCCAATCTAAATTTCAAATGTCCAAAACACTCTGTTCATCGATTGTCATTCAATCAGATTGCAATCCAAGGATTTAGTGGTAGATGTGAAGTGGCTGCTGGCAAAGCGGAGCGTACTTCCATGTTCCTCTCAGGAGTCTTGGAAAATCGTGTTCTCAAGCCCAAACAGAAAGCAGCATGGAAGGAACAACACGTTCAGAAATGTCATTCACAAAAAAAAAAAATCCCTTAGCACCAGGGTCAAGGATGATATCTGATAGGGCAGTGTTGTAAGAGGTTAGTGTCATGACAATGCACTGCTGAGAGACTGATGGATGAGAGGCTAGTACACGAGGGAAGTAAGGCTTAGCGCAAAAGGACTTCAGAGATTTAGTTAATGACCCATAGTTCTGGGTAAGTGTAGAATATCCCACCACAGAGCCATTTTCTACCTTCTATAACCGAGGCCGTAGCTCGTCAGTTCAATACTGCACACAGCATAACAGATAATGGAAAATATCTCTGTGGAAGACTACAGACAATTTGTAACGCACACGCTTTATATATAATATTAAAGGCCTTTATTTTGCTTTTAGGCTCTGTAGTTTTTAAAGCATCATGTTACATTACATCAATTGGCTGCTCAGCTTGCTGCAGAGTCAGTGTTGACACCCTGAGAGTGTGACAGCTATTTCAAGAACACAGATCACACATATATGTCTGCGTGCATGTGGTGCAAAAATTGTTAGCAGCAGCAGCAGAAGAGAAATGAACTGAAACAGGCTGAACAGGCAAGTTCTGTGTGTTTGCTTCTCTCTCAAGAAGAAAAAAAAAGTTAAAGTGCATCAATTAAATACCCTCCCTAGCAAATTTTTATTCAGAAGAGGCTGAGAGAGCCAGTTCAGCTTCGCGGACATTTTAGCATGTGCTGAAGCTCAGGACTACTCAGCGGAGCGTTTAAGCCCGCTGAAACGCAACGAGGCTTGAGCACGGGCCGAAACACTCCGCTCATTCACAGTCTGTGCATCCCCAGGGACGTCCACGTGCAGTGCTCAGGAAACGGCCAGCGTTAAAGGCGGCTGTTTCTGAAGGTTACTTGCCATGTTTCTTTAGTACAAGTACCTCAATTTTATAACTAACTATTCTGACCTAGTGGGTTAAAGCGTATTTGTTGTAGCCAAAAATTGGACTGCATAGAAATACAGCATCTGCACTCAGATCTATGCAGACACATATAGGAATAACCATGCCAGGGTGAGGGGAGGAAGAAAAATTCTCCTCTGTGCAGTTATTAGATCCCTGTCTAATGCTGAAGTGATGGGGTGTGGAAACTCACACTGAAGACAAGAATATTTTCAATACTAACAAACAGAGGACTGGAAGGGGGATAAACCTAACACACAGGTTTAAGAGATGAACCTAAAATGTCAAGATTAAGAATAAGATATTTGTAGCCAAGTAATAAGATTATCCTGCACTGGGTATCTAGTAGCAGAGCATCCCATACGAGTCAAATCTGGAGACAGGATCCCTGAGCTTCACGTGGTGCCACAGATCTGCATCAGAAGAGGACTTGTGGGAATGACGTGGGGATTTTCATTACCGATATCCAACCAACTGATATCACATACCACTACAGCGGACTAAGGGGAGAACCCCCACAAGAGCAGAGCATATTACTGCATTTGATGTAAGAGAGACATTGCATAGAGAGCTTTTTGAAGATCAGTGACACTATGAAAGCCACCTGTTATTTGTCATGTCAACATTTCTGCTGAGCATGAACATTATTTTTTAATGAAGGGAATTCACCATGAGGATCTGTGTGAGAACAAAGGCTGTGAACATACAATATGCCAAATGTCACAAGATTGGCTAGAAGATTGCTACTTTCTTTGCTCTAAAAAAGAATAAAAACACACTTGAGCAAGGTATCAGCACATGCAGTCGACTGCGTGTGCCCTCAGTCGTGTTCAAAATGAAAGTAAATCCCACATGTGTATGCCAAAGCTAAAAAAAAAAAAAAAAAAGGATCTCCTTGAATTCTAATAGATAAAATGTTATACTTAGTTTTAGCGAATTGTGCCAAATCTTTGAAGTCAACCCGTAATATCTCTCAGTATTAAAAAACATACAATCAGGGGCTAATAACAGTTCTAGTCTACCAGCATGATGTTAAGCATGCATTGCATCTACATGAGAGTGGTTTAGTTATCAATGATCTCATTTCCTGAGCACTAGCTATTGGCAAAGGAATCAACAAACCACAGCGATTATGTACCAGGTTTTCTAGCACCACTCAGAGATCTGAAGTGGTGCTCCAGGCCTGCTAAATCGAGAAAGGTGAATGATGATTCAAAAAAATAACCTAGGAACAGAATGCAAGACAATGATTTTTCACAGGAAAGAAAATAAGTTATACAGATTTAAGCAAAATAACAAAAATAAAGTTTTATGAAAAATAACTGTTTACTGAAGTTATAATATGGCAAAATAAATGTCAGGCAATTCTTTTCTCATCCTTTTTTTAATCCTTCATGAAAGGCTGTATGCATTGAAATGTATATGTTAAAGAAAGAAGCGAAGACTTTTTACCCTTTTCTGGTGAAAGAAATAAAGAACACAAATTATTGGCTTTTGTTTTACAGTCACATTTAACAAGGCATACACAGATTAATTTGGCAGATTGGCAGATTCAGTTAGAGAAGATAATTGTGTAAAAAAGCATGTAGCTAAATTCACTTAATTTGTCCATGTTTAAGTTCCTTTAGGGAGAAAAAGTCTCTGTGAAATATCTGCGTAATGTATTAAAGAAAACTTATCATAAAAAAAGAAATCTTCTTCCTGTTTAAATATTTGTATTTGGCCATTTCCACGAGAAAGTATTTCCTGAGCCATGAGATTTAACATTTGCACGCCGCAGTTTGTATTGGAGAACGGACATAGCACGAGCATACCCACACACACAAATACCAACGCAGCAGAAGCAAGAAGCTGTAGCAAGGTAGAATTAGAGACAAGTTTTAGTTTCAGCTCAGATTTCTCCTTGTTATCTCTTTGCCACACAAGTATTTCAGAATTGCGCTACTGCTAACAGTAGAGTAAGATCAAGATTAAACAATTTAAACCAACAGACACTGCATCATCCTTCCTTTCAACAGAAGCAAAGTAAATTCATTCCAGTTAACTGGCAGAGCAGGGAATGTGGCAAGGCAGCCAGGCTTCCCCCTTTACCTGTGTTATTAATGCTGCTATGTAGCGCTCCTCCCCAGGACCACCTGTTTTGCTTTTGTTTTGGCTTCTGGCTTCTTTCAATTGTGCGACGTACAACAGCTTCATGTCGTTCCTTAAGTGCAACAGGATAATATGTTTGGATGCTAGTGGGCTTTTAAACGAATCTTCTCATCACACTCTGCTACCCTCCACACAGACAACAACTATCAGGCATCTGGGAGCTGTGTTCAAGCTTAAGTGCTGCCTACTAAGACACACACTCAGATTAACCATGATAACGCAGTAGTTAAGCCAGAAATAAGTTCAATCATTAACTGCAATTTTGAAAAGGTAGGATCTGAGACTTGTACAGAGCTGCAGAGAAAAAGAGCGGCCCCGTTATGGTAGGCACTACACAGACACACAACAGGACTACTTCTCCCTTTGCATCTCCCACCTACTAAAGTGACAGAGGGGAAAAAAGAAAAAGACGACACAAGGATGCGGTGACTTACCGAGGATCCCGCAGCAAGTAATTACCATTCACCCGAGATGGATTAGCCAAAAGTCTATTTAATACAATTCCTCACTTTCTTCAAGGCTTTCTTAGAAGAAAGCTAGGATTTAGTTCCCCTTACGCTGGGAGGCTAGCAATCCAGAGTAGGTCATAAAGGAACCACCCACTTTGTTTCCACCCTTCTGTGCACGTTTGCGCTGTGCCATACACTGTAACCCTGACCTGCTTAACTTATCTGTATTAAATTTGTAGAGGGCACTTTAAGGCGTATCTGTGGAGGTACAGCCTAAAATTCTCTCTTTTGTGCTCTTACACTGACTGCGATTTACATCACATCTCTGCTCAGTACTTTTTATTTGAAAGTTTGAAACTACCATATCTCACAGTAAAAGCAAGCAGACAAAGTTTTCAGGACATTTCTTCTTACCTTATCTTCTTCTAACCTCTGTCTTCTCTTTTCCTCTACAGCAGCTCGCCTTCTCTCTTCTTTTAATCTCTGCTCTTCGAGCTTCTTTCTGCGTTCTTCTAAGTGCTTTTCATAATGTTGCCGTGCTCTCTCTTCTCTTTCTAACCAGATGGATTCTCTTGCAGCTATAAGAAAAGTCAGAGGTAAAGCATAAACATTCTCTATTTGATGAAGTTCTTCATACAGACTGGATAACCCAGCTATACTGAAAAACTTCCAAACTCATTTTCTTCAAATGCACAGATGATACATGGATCGGAACACAGATTCATCTGTTCAAACTTCATGTCGCACTAAACTGTCTATCAATTTAATTACTGACAGCTACTAGCAGTAGTAGTCAAATTATTTGAAAATACTGTTTCTATCGGGGAAAAAAGGGTTTTATTATTTTATAACACCTAGTTAGTTCATTAGATACATGCAAATACATTTCTGCTGTGCAGGCTACACTAATCATCTGCAGCTGTGCAATGTAAAAAGAAAGTAAATGCTCCTCTTTATCATCACAACAAACCTTTAACGATCAGAGCAGATCCCTAACAGGACAATGTGACTGGGTGACAAATCTAAAGCCTTGAGTGTTGGCTGTGCCATTAACGGGACAGAAGAAAACAAATCAGCCATCAGAAAAGTCACATTGAAGGAGGAATACAGAGAAAACAGTTGAAAGCACTAATAATAAAGCCCTTTGAATCACACACCTCCGCAAAGTCATGTGCAGGAGTGCTACCTTCTTTCGGCACTGGCATTCACATGTGCTCAAGAAAGCCAGAGCACCAGATCCCTTGTGCCTTGACAGCTGTAAGGGCTTGTAAGAAACATTCAGCCACTTATAACAAGTCTTTGAAGGTCAAAGACAGAAAAGATTAAGAGAAGGAGCCAACCAGTAGCCACCTATTTAAGGTCATACCCCAAATATCCAGATAGTAGAAATGAACCAGAAATCAGTAAGTCAAAATTGATGTTCCAAACATGAAGCTAATCTGTAAACCAAAAGGGAAGATGCATCCACTGTCCTTTCTTGGGAGCCAAAGGCTCACCAAGAGAGTGACACGGAAGAGATGGCTCTGTCACTGTGGTTTACCCTTCTTGGGACTGCATGATACCTCATGACATTGTTTTCCATTGCCCAGGGCTGGATTGTTGCCCTGGGCTAACAAAATGAACCCCTGTGGCACTTTTCCAACAGTGTTGGCTACAACCCGAATGACTGAAGCATAAGACATGCATGTCATGTCTGCTGCCCTGTCTTTCCTTTTCGTCTCTGCCTCCTGCGTGGGAGTCTGGCTTAGCCAACCAATGCCTTTGGCAGAACTGCTATCACCCTCAAATGTAGAGATTTCTGCAAAAGCTCATTAATCTCTGCATAGTGGGGCTGCATAAAAGAGCCACCCACTCCAAGAAGAGGCAGCTGCATCAGTGATCTAAGCTGCTTCTTCCTCCGCTGACTTGTCGAAGAACTTGTCATTCTTCAGCAAATAGGATAAAAATCTTTAAAAACAGCAACCCCGTTGAATTTCAACTGACTATGCTTTTTCAAAAAGGATAGCATCTCTTACACCAACAGAAAACTGGCAAAATAGATTTTGAAAGGAAAATGAAACACAGAATATCATTAAAGTTTTGTATGCGCAAACCCCATACGCTGCAAATATTTCACATGAACTTGTTCCTTTTCTTGAATTTTTGATTAAAAGTTTTGAGGAAATTAACACTGATTGCTGAAATACAGGGATACTTAAGATTTCTCTACCTAAAAATGTACAGTTTTTTCCTCCCCCCAACCTTTTTTTTTTTTTTTTTCCAATTCCAAAGATCTGTTGGGTTTAAAACCTAATTGGAACAGAACTTAATACAGTGGGAGCAACACAATACTTTTGAAACTATTCTTCCATCTTGACATTATGTTTGATGCTCCCCTTTCTCCACAAATAACTGTTTATTAATGCTAGTATGCACTAACTGTTAAATGTCATTCCTGGAGGATATATCATCATTCACTTTCCTTCAAGTCATTCTTTATAATTACTTCCAGTGAAGCTTCTACAACTACTTTTCATTTTCAGAGCAGTTTCCTATTTGAGTCTATTGTTACCTTTCATTTCCTTTACAGAAATGTCTACAGGGTTTCTCCCAGTTCAAAGGACATTATTGTACCATACATATAATGGCAGTGTCTGTAATACTCTGTAGCCTTAAAGGTAATATTTAAATGTACAATTTTACACACTGATTTTATACTAACATGCACAAATTGCAATAATTGCTCTTAATTTCCAACTCTTATTATTTGTAGATGCCAGGAAAAAAATGGATGTTGAAAAAAATGGAAAAATCATTTCGTATTCTCTTCCCCAAAAGAGGTCTGGAGTATATTTGTATTTACTGCTCACAAAATTTGCACAGCTTTATCTTTCTTGTTATAAGCATTAGCTTTCCCAAGCTACCCATTCTTGAGTGAGAACAGATTTGTTCCCTTATGTAACACCACATGTTTGCTATCTAAATTAGATCCACCTTCGCATAGGAAACACTCTAATTAGACTCTTAGAGCATCTTGTCACTGCAGTGCTCTACAACAAGCAGCAAGAAACACAACCTGCACACCTTTGCTGCACAGGCCCTGAGTTCACTAAATGACCCAAAACATTTAGTTCTGCAGAATTGGAACTTAACCAAATCATTTGTGTTTTGGAAGCTTTCAAACATCCGTTCTCTTTGGAATAAGTTAAGGAATTTAGTAGCACAAATCTTATGAAAGTCCCTCTAGCTGCGGCGTGTTGGCTTTTATTCAATAATTACATAAGTACAGACTCCCATGACCACATCAAAACAAGCCACTGCTGTGAGGCAAAAGGCATCAAAGATCCCGAGATCATCGGGATCTTTTGTGCCTGGCATCTGCTTACAACAGCAACCCGGCACGGAAAGGCTCTTTAGTTTGCAGTCGGAAACAAAGCCCTTCCTGAAGGACATGAGAAAAGCAAATCAAAGCAAACTACAAGTTATGACACTACAATATTAATATGACTATTAAAGATATAAAAACAATCCCTTCTTTTTGCTGTTGATGGAAATACCTATACCTTCTTAGGGACTTCATTTTATGGCAGATTTTTCCAGGTTTTAGCCTGTCATTCTGTATAGGAAAAACAATGAAACAGTAATTTGAAATTTTGAATACTTAAACCATGAAGAGAGAGGCTGAAAAGATTTCTTCTGTTTTGGTATGTAAAAGAGTTAATATCTGCATGCACTCTCAGTGCTGGGCAGACAATCAGAATACAGAGCCTTTCGAGAGTAACGCTCATCTTTGACTTTCTGCCTCAAGTGGAAGGGATTATAAAAAGCATCACACTTGATACAGAAAGACAGCTCAGTAATGGAAAAGCACATTAGTGATGGATTACCAAAACACATAGAAATGATATGCTGGAATAAAGTAAGATAATAAATAAATAAAATAAATAATTTTACAGGCTACACAGACTTACAGGTAAAAGGCTATAAAGAATACATATCCACCTGTTAATACAAGGGAGCTACTAATTTTATGCTTGGGTGAATTGTTCATTAAACTTATCACTAGTACACACAAGTATGATTTATAATTTAATATACCTACTTTTTGAGTGAATGTGTAATAGCCTCAACTTTTTTTCTACATAATGAAAATTTTTTTGCCTTTTTTTTTTTAAGGAGTATTAGTTCCCACATCATCGCTCATGGAGACCAGAACAATGTATTTCCACTGTTTTTATTGCTTCCTGGATGCATTACAGACCTTTTTGCAGGAAGACAAAGGTCAATCTTTCGCCATCTGTAAGGCAGGTATACAAGTGACATAAGTTAGCATCCAGAGATATATAGTATCTTCAAGGGTAAAGAAAACATATTAAAGATTAAAACAGAATTTAAGATAGAGGGGAAGCCTACTTGGGCAGGGTAAACTTTAGGGTTATCCATACCTATTCTGGATGCACAGTATGCACCTAGAAGCATGCCAAGCCACACTGCAGATAAAAACACGACAAATTTCTTGCTGCTAGAAGAAAGCAGATGAGCCTACAAGAAACAGAAGATATCTCTAAAAGGTCCAACCAACCTGGAAAGCAGCTGACTTGCAAGAAGCGGAGAGGGAAAACAGCGCTCTCATGGTGGGTCCTCCAGCACCTGCTACACGAGGTGCTGAATTACCTCAACTCTGGTGCGGATCACAGTCCAAGGAAAAGGCTTCTCCTTGGGGCTGAGCCTTAACAATGTCATGACACTTCTCTCCTACAAGGGTATTATCATACACTGCCAGCAATGGGGCAGAATCATTTAAAGAAAGCTTGATCTTCATTCATCCAGCAGTACCCGCTGAAACCTCAAGCGGCAGAGGAACATTTGTGAAACAAGGTATACATTTATATTGTGAAACATAACTGTGAAACATACATTGTGAAACAATATAAATTGAGGCCTGTGTACTAATATCTTCAGCTTGAACACAAACCTGTACAGCTGGATTAGACTACAAGGGAAGATAACCATGCTATACTTCTGTCATCTCGTCCTCAAATTACTGAGCGACAGAACAAGAGAAAAAACAAGGTCAGTCAAGAAACACTGCGATACTAACAGACATGCAAGACTTGCAAGGCAGTTTTACACTAGAATTAACTAAACATGGGAGATGTTCAGTTATTTCCAAGCCATGAACATGTTCTTAATGGAAATCCTTTTGTTGACTTTCTCTTAATCTAATCTAGTTTGCAGTGTGCTGTCAGCAGGCCCTTCCTTGCAGGGGTTTGTGAGGGGAGAGGGAACAAGTGTGAAGCTGCTGGCTCTTCCGCTGGCTTTTGCTTCCGTCCTTTAGTCTCCAATTTACTGTTGATACAGGGGCAGGTCAGCCTTCTTAACTTGTTTTTTGCATCTGCTCTGAATCTACTGTTTACCTGAGCAGTTCCATACAGTCTCCATCATTTTTTTCCAACCTTTTGCCGTTTCCAACCTTACAACACCGACCTCGGCAATAGCTTTCCCTTCTGAGCAGTTTCACCTTCCTTGCTGCCAGTTCTGCGCTGAGACCGTGAGCACCTCCCTGCTGTGTCAGCAGCACAACGGACCAGCGATGCTTTAACCGAACCTAAAAGTGGGACGTTGTCAGCCCACAGAAATGGCTGACTGGCTGAATTAAAAGGCGAACTTCAGAGCTGTTAATTAAAGCTGAGTTAATGTTGTATTTGTAAGTCAAGCCCTCTTCAGTAACCATACTCTAAGGGACAAAGTTTTAAACTAATTTTCTTTTAAAAAGATGTTTTCTCGTCTTATAAATCCTTCCAGCACTCCTCAGTTCTCTGAGGACATCCCAGATTGATTAACTTGTTAACGTCACTGACTTGCAGTTTCTGGGAGGCTTCTCCAGCATCTCCACAAACAGCAAGGTCTTTTCCTCACGGTCAAAGAATTGGATAAGCCAAAAGGAATTAACAGAAAGGGACTTTATTTGTAATTTTTATTAATGAGATATTTTGCCAGTGATAATTTGCAGATGGGAGAGACTTGCATGTCATAATGTGATTTTTTTATTATTACTTTAGTGCTTATGGATCTAACTAAGCTGAAACTCAGATAAATAGTCTAAAGGCTACAAATAATAATGAAAGGTCAGATGGCATTACTGTCATCTTCTGTTCCCAATGCCAGAAACAAACCCAGCCAAGTGTCCTTGCCCAGAAGGGTTGTAGTTATGATAAAACACCGTTCAAGCAAGACTAGCATAGTTCAAAAATATGCAGATATGTAAACCTTTAGAACTGTTTGCTCAAACTTCAGGGACAGAGATACTGCAAAGTAAAAACAGAGAGAACCCTACTCTTCCATTTCACTATATCACTTCCTCAGGTTTCTTAGGAACATTTTAAAATCCCAAACAGTTTCCTTTTTTTTCTTTGCAGTAATTAAGAATCAGTCAGCTCAAGTATGCCCAGAGACCAATTGCCATGTAGTAGGTTACATCTATATCATTAGATTTCTACCTCCAGGGACAGCGGCAGCACTCAAGTCACATGTTAGGAAAAGCCCAGGGGCTTTCCCTGCTGATTCCCAACTCTTTCCTGGGAGCCATCTGGGAAAGGGCCAGCTGGCTGGGGCCAAAACCACGATGGACACCATCACAACTGGTCAACAGCAAGAACAACCAAACTGCATTGCCAGCGACCTGTTATTCTGAAATATTTTCTTATTTTAAAGGATAGATGTCAACCTCATGCATATATACAGTGAAGAAAAACCACCAGTAGAAACAGCACAGAAGGAAAACGTGATTACTAAAGAACAAGTGTCCCAACAAGTGACAGCACCAACTGGAAGCATCATCTACTGAATACGCAAATATTTTCCTAATAATCATTTAAAGTCTATACACAGATATCGGTAAGTAATGCAAATATACTACTAAATTGACTGGGGAATATGAAAACCTGAAGCATGGCTGCTAAACAATTATTTTTATTATTGTCTACCTAAAAAGTCAAGACTAAGAGAGCGAGAGAAAAAACAACCAAGCAAACAACCTCCCCCTCCACACACACATGCACCAACATCACACACAAAATGATAAAATTACTAGTCATAGAAAACCTGACTCACACCTAGAAAAAAAAAAATAAAGCCAACCAAACAACCCCACGCAGTTATTCTTTCAGAAGTGCTGGGACAGCTCTTCAAAAGCAAAGCCTCTCCCTCAGGGGAGAAATTGCATCTTCCTGAGTAGCAGGAATGAAGTAGCACATGTGTCCCACCATGTGCTTTCCCCATTTTCTAAATCATGTTCCCAAACTAAACAAAAACGTACTAAAATGAAGTGCCACAATTTTTTTTTTCTGTAGAATTGCCACTTCTGTATTCATTTTGGTAGCATAATTTGACCCTCAAGAAACAGCAGATACTTTTAGTTCAACTACATATATATGTATATATGTATATGCAGTCAACCAAAATCACAGCAAACTTATCCTAAAGATTCAAATGGGATATTTAATGCCATACTTCTTAATGCCATACTTACACATATGTATACTTATACACTTAATGTCATACTTCCAGGATACTTCAATTATAGAAAACATGTTTTAGACACCTAAATATATTAAGTAAAATAACAGTGTTAAAGTGCCACTGTTGAGCACAAATGCTGCGAGCTCAAAGCAATCATCCATTGCACCACCATGAAAGTCACATCAAGCATAGCAAAAAGCAGAACTTGGGCAAAGAAAAAAAAACCACAAACCAAAACAAAAAAGTTAAAGTGTAGGAATAAAAAGAAGAGGAAAAGTAGGTCTTAGTTAAATAAAGAATAAATAAAAGAAAAACTAACAACTAAACTGATACTCCAAATTATGTCAGCAGGAGGGAGTGAACAAGTTAGATTCATTTTCACGAGAAGACAGAGATATGATGACCTTGTGTGATTCAAGTTGCTGAAAGCACAACATAATTGTTACAATTACTACCATCTCCAGACCTAAACACAGAGTTGTGGGGTTTGGATTTTTTCTTGTTGTTGTTATTGTTGTTGTTGTTTTGAGGAGAAGGAGGAGAAAAGAAAAACCACTTCAAAACATCTCCCTTCTGGCACTGCTGAAAGGCTCAACTTCTAACATAGAAACCTTTGTTAAATTTGACCCAATCCAGGAATTAAAAAAAATAAGATTTAAAAAAAAAAAAAGGATTTTAAGTTTAAATCCAACTTCTAAATCTTTCCTTCATTTACTTGTGTAAAGCTAATGCCACAATATTAATAAAATCCCAACTCCAGCTTTTAGTGAGAGAGAAGCACATTTATATAACAACATTATGCAACTTGGTGTTTGCTGAAGATAGACGGTTTAGACATTTCTTTGCTATGGTTCACATGACATGAGTGACTGATTATCCAGCTAAAAAAAAAAAACTAAGTTTGCATGCCATTATAAAAATCATTGCTTTGCTGAACTGAAACACAAATCTGAGGAGACAGCTCCTAAATCATAATGTTAACAGACAAATACACAGATGAAAGTATAATGCTACTTCCAATTTTCTTGCTAGCTCAAAATAAAGTTTCCTGCAAGAACCTGCAATGTGCTCCCACATCACAGGTGCATGTAGAAGCCTCCTGTTTATGAATGGAGCAATTTGCCATCATCTTAAAACAAACAAACAAAAATCCCTGTTTGAGGGGATGCAACTGTTTGATGTTGTTTTTATGCCACACTCCAAAAGAAGCATTCCTTATTAGAAAGGATATCATTTCAGTAACAGACATTCGTTTGACAGTGACTAGGGAACTGGACTTTGGGAACATTAAAGGAATCTCTCCCTGCACTTGAGTAGAGCACGGGTATAGCAAGAGAAAAGGCCCTGAGCGAAGGACAGGTCTGAGGGGCGGCAAGGTCACGTAGGACAAGTTCACTGGAAGAGCCTCCATCCCAGCACAAGAAATCCCTGCCGGAGGGGCAGCTCTAAAAACAATTACCCAATGAAAAAACCCACGATACATGGCTTTCTTCAGTGAATCATTACCTATATGGTTCCATTTGCCTCAGTGTACTTAGGCCTATTTACATCATACAAGTATCGGTTTTTCTTCCCCCAACGACTGATTAATTTGAAGAGATTGGAACTATTCCATTGTATTTGAGTTTCTCTATTGCCCCTCACATCAAACATTACTTGACTTTACCACATGGTAACATCCCTTGCCTGGGCTCCCTTGCTGCTGCACCCCCGAGGGGCAGCAGCCCCTTTCCCCTGCAGCTCACAGGATTCCTGCTTTCAGAGCAGCAGCGTGGAGGATCAGGCCTATCAATCTGCCAGCAGCTTAACCCTCAGTGAGGCTGCGGGCCAGCTGACTCCTGCAACATCTGAAACTCCAAGTAAGTTCTCCCCAGACGTATTGATGGAATGGGACTCGGCATATACACAACACTAAGCAAAAGAGAAGAGGTTTTGGGAAAGGGCTCAGCATCTCATTATATCCAAGATCACAGCTGTGAAAAAGCCTCAGTAACTCTAATAGCAGCTGTTCTGCAACACTTTCCTACATATTAGCAGAAAAAAAAAAAAGCTGTTCTGAAATGAAACGTGCATGGAGCCTTAAAGCAATCCTTCCTCTTCTCCTCTTCCTTTAAGGTTTTCTTGAAGTTTCTTCTAGCTCAGACTAGAAGGAGGAGATGAGCCCCTGTGGTTACGTGTGGGAACATAATTACTTTTAAGGATGAGCAAGAACGTAGAATCCTGACAAATCCTTCTTCTATTTATTTTTGTCTGCAACACAACAAAGTCAGTGCATTAAATAATGAGAGTAGTTTCTGTCCCCTGCTTGTATGGCTCATCCTCCCTCATCTTCTGGGGATACAAGTATGTTGGAGCACTTCACACAGCAGAGGAAACTGCCTGGCAGAACAGCCCGAGCTGTCCTTGTTATGCACAATGGGAAGGAAAGGCCAGTGAAATGCACTTTACGGCTGAAACAGCTTTGGAGCAGAAGGTGACAACACCAGTTCAACAACAACAGTTCATTTCACAGTTTTATGTGGGCTTTTCTGGGGTCTGAGCCATGGGAGCGTCTCAGTTCACAAAACACGGAATTTCATGAAAAACTCTACAAAACCTGACATAGAAAACAGAGGCAACAGACTCAGGGCAACCAGTACAAATATCTAAATACCCAGAATTAGAGTCCATCAGACCAATCATTTTTCTGTATGTTTTGTATTTTCTACAATCTCAAAAGAAAGTTTCTGGTTATTATTAATGATTGAAATGAAAAGAACTATTCCAGCTAAACTGTGTGAGTTACAGTGCTTTGTTCTCTCCTAAGCAAAGAGACAAAGAGCCTTTACATCAGCACTGATTATCTAAAGGCTGTATGATGATACTACTAAGAGAGAGAAAAAAAAAAAAAAAAAACAAGTTAAATTATCCACTGGCACAAATGGCACTGGCTCCACTCCTCACAAGAACCGAGAAGATCAAGAACAGCAGCTGCATTTTAAGGTCAAACAATTGATAAAACATTTCTCCAGTAAATAACAAGTCGGCACAGTCTGCAGAGCAAATGCCATCTTCCAGCTTTCCCGCGAGCAGTGCCCATCTCCAGATAAAAACCTAGAGGGCCTAGTGGTTAGGATAAGTGCCCAGTCAGGGATGAGGCTACTGCTGAACAGAAGGAGGTGGCAGCTTCTGAGGCCTGTGTTCTGCTGAACGCCCTTGCAGGCAACTGCTTCGCTGTCAGCAAAACAGTGCTAAGGCAGGAAACAGAGAGCAATCTGCTTGGTTTAACTCAGAATGAAGGAAGAACATAACTACTTTGGTGTCAAACAGAAAGGGAACAACCATTAAATATCATTGGTGCCTCCACTACAACAATTATTTTTGCACCAGGGAGTCACAGTCAGCAGCCAATTGCACCAGGGAATTATGCAACACAGCATGAACTAATCCTGCAGTGACAGGGTCCTGTTTTAAGCCAACACCTTCACTCTCCTCCTGTCTGACCCTCGTGTCTCTTGCTGCCTGAATACAGAGGTACAGTCTTTTCTAAGCCATGTGGTCTACAGACCCTGTCTGGGATGCCCACGATAAAGATGAGGTGTTCAACTGGCTGACCAGCTCCTGGGCCATCTCAGGTCGAGGTATGGCTCTGGAACATCTCCAATTCGCAAAGATAATGAGAAATGAAGGTGTGCAGTGATACTGAAAAAAAGTAAGTATTCTGGGGAGAGAGTAGTGGCTGCAGAGAGGACTGCTCCATTATATTGTGGAAGAAATCCTCATGGTGAACCCAATGCTTTGAATCACTGCACACAGACTGTAAGAAGTAAAGTTCAGTGAATGGCTGCCAGTTCCCTGTGCTTTTTAGACTTATACATTTAGACTCTGTATGCTTAAATTTGCTTGCATTTATGAAAAGCCTAATTTTTCAGCTATACAACCAAAATACTCCAAGGATGAATAATTTTCTCATTAACTAAAAAAATAGCCGCACAACTAATGACCAAAATATTTCAAGTGCAACATGCACTAATCCTTCCATGCATGTTTCACTGAAAAAATAGTCATTTAGAATTTTGTGGGATGCAAAAACCATTTGAATGACAGCAGAAAATAATTTGCACATATCTAACGAGGTACTTCAGTCCCTCTAAATTTTCGATCAAGATCAGTAATTTTATCAAAGTAAACAAAAACATAACTCATTTGAAGTCAAATCTAAATACTTTTAAAGGGAGAGGAATGATCATCTGATATTTTATGATATGATAAAAAATCCAACTAGGACTATGTTTCAGTGTTACACCTTTTAGGAAAGCTCCCAGGAAAGGGCTGTGAATCAAGATTTTTCACTCCTCCCACTAGGTCTTTGCCCTCTACTAGCATCATTGTTACCAGGAAGGCAGGAAATTCTACCTTAAAAATAGTCCTTATTTAAGAGTATCAGATTTCCAAGACTTAGATTTTTCTCTCCGGGACCCTGCTGGGGAGAGAGTGCCCTGGCCAGAAGAGGAGGTTGGCAAGCAGTTCTGTCCCTCTTTACCCACCAGGACAGGGAAGCCAAAAATGCTGCGGGACTATATAGGAGGAAGAGCAGAACAAGCCTGAGGACACGAGTAGGCCAAAATAACATTGCCCGGACTCAGTATCCGTTACAATTTTACTTTTGATATAATTTGACAGTCCTGCTACTGTCATCTCTAGCTGCTTGTTGAGTAACCTATTAAGCAATCTGCAACTAAGAATTCATTTGGATATTATTATCCAAGCTCATGTACAAGAGACACTCGCTTTTACAGGAGAGTGAGCCCATTTATTTGACATCTGCTGAAATTTTTGAATATTGCAAAAGACTAAAACCCCCAAGTTTATAGAGAAAAATTCAAATTGTACATCAGTAGCATGTTTTGATATCCTATTTCATGGCAACAGAGGACACATTCAGCATATTAAGAACTCTAATCTTAATTGGTAAGTTTAAACTGTCCAAGTCTATATCAAGACCTTTAGTATGCTTTCAGAAATTAATCCATTTTTCATTCAATTTCATAAAGATAGGGAACAGGTTATGTGGCAGGTTTAGTAATGATAAATTTCATGATGTGCCTGAGCTAAAACATCTACTTTAAACACTTAATAACTAAACAGCTAAAAATGTCATTACTGCATATTTAGCAAAACCAGGGGGCTGAATGCTACTAAAGACAATCTGGCAAAAATTCCATAACACATGCAGTCACAGTCCATAAAATGAAAAAAAAGACATGGTAATAAAGAGCAGGTCTCACCTAATTGTTTTTCTCGTTTTTCTCTCCTCTCCCTAGCAAGCCGTTGCCTGTCATCAACCTTTAGTATCGGTGGATGATCTGCATATGGAGGGAGAAAAAAAACAGTTAGAGATATAGCAGGAAATCAAGTATTAGCATATACAAGCTATTATGAGAACTGCCATTAAACAGCTCTAATTATTCCAGTTTCAAAAAAGAACAAACATTACTAGAAACCCATCGTTTGAAAATAAGATGGAACAATTTTTAAAAGAACGAATTGAATTATTTTAACTTGCAAACACTCAAAAGCAGACAAAGATGTAACTCTGAATTACAAGCACAACTAACAAGCACGTGCAAAACTATGAGGAAGGACTTCTTTTTTCAAGTTTTTAACAACTTGATTGCTGGAGAACATTCTCACAAAAAAAACCCCTTTGTTTTGTAACATCTCTCCAAAGCGCATTGGCAATGTAATTCAGCATCCTCTTCCTCTCCCCAGTATTATTTTAGAAACAGTAAGTATTTTAGAAACTTGTAAGAAACTCGTAAGTTCACAGGACTTCAAAGAAAGCTCAGTACACAAGCAAAACTGCTCAGACCAAAACACTGTAGCAGTTTAGAGCTCTTGAAGTGGGACAACTAAAAGAGGGGACTCGGTGTCATACTGAGGATGTTGCTTATGTGGGCAAGTATTTTAAGGGTTCTGGTAGACATTTTTAGGCAGTACATCATGTACATGGATGATACAATACCAGTGAAGTTCGAAAACAGTTGCCTGCAACTATCTTTAGGGATTGTAACTTAGCTACACGATTTATTTTAAAATACATGTTATAGGGCACCTGGATCATGACAAAAAGGCTAAGGACAAAATATGAAAGATCTGTCTCAAATCTGTCTCTGTCTTCATTACAAAAATCTTTGGCTGAATAAACATCACTTGCTTACTGACAGAGTTATTCAGAAAAATAACAAAATGCTAAGCAGCTAGCATGCTACTTCCAGTCTCAGCAGTGGAGCTGAAGACAAAAATGGGAACAAAATCAGATTTACCACTTCCTCTCAGCATGCTGCCAAAACTAATTTCCTACTTGTCCTTAGACTCTTCTGTTAAATCTGGAAAGCTGTTCACTATGCTGTGCTTTTTCACTAGCACTGTAAAAGCCTGTCTTAAGCACATACTCTCCCTCCCCAAATAATATTTTTTCTGGGTATAAGGAAATGGTCTGATTTATTTTAATATTAAGGATAATTTTATTTTAAAATTTGGATGTCAAAGCAAAGAACTATCTAGAAGAACAGCATCATGGAAAGCGTCCATAGAAATAAAGGTTCCTATGACAGAGAAGCGTTTCATTATTCAACACAAGTACACAAACAGGCCATTTGGAAAAACAGGGGCTGGCATTCTTCTGCGTATAGGCTGTACCTACCTATGCAAAAAAATCCTAGGAAAACAACATGTTGGACCAAGCAAGTGAGACTTAAGGGTATTTAGACAGATAAATCCCTGAAGCACAGATGATGTTTCAGAGTGATTTTAATAACCATTTGATTAGAGGAAAATCAGTAATGTTGATTTAATTCTGTAACAGAAGTTCCTGTACTAGAATGACTAGAAGCCCTTCTTGCCTGAATGCATTTATTGCTGACTGCCTTCACATTAATTATTTTCAAACTCTAACTGGTGAACAGAGATCATTCCTCTCAAGAGCAGTGAGCAGTCAGAGAATATAGCCTTAAATAGTGACATCAGTATCAATGCAAAGTGAGAACAGCAGGAAGAAGTCCCATTTCATATTTATAGAAGACCCACTGTACTTCTCATCTGAATCTTGGACCCCCAAAAAAAGGTATAAAACCAAAGCCAAAAAGCCTCCAGCAGAGACAAAGGTAATCCATCACCTGGTTAAAGATCAAGCTGGGCTGGCATTTATGAAGCTATATCTAGCCATGCCATAGATTTGTCCAATGTATGGCAAAAAATAACATTTGGTTGCTGCTGTGAGGAGTGCTGGCTCGCGTGCAGTCTCCTCAGCAAGCACGCAAGCACAGGTCAGAAGGGTAACAGCATTTATTCTCTCTCATGGCTGCCTAACAAGAGTCATGAAACACAGATTTCTGTAGTTTGAGTAACTAATGCTACTGGAATCAATGCACACCAAATATGAATTCCCTTAAAAAACATGGATCCCCGCGAAGGGCTGTCAGAAAAGTCAATATAACATCGAGTTGACAGAGAATGATGAGTCACTGGGGAATAACCTAAAATGTATGCTGCCTTTCTTCAGAATATCCTATTCTCCTTCCAGCTCTCTTCTCCTTTCTTCAGGGGAGAGGAGATTTCCCTACCAGGGGAGAAGACGCAATTCTTCAAACAGGCTGGAGAATTACATGGACAGGCAAACTGAAAAGGTGTCCCTTAGGGATTCCTAATTATAAGCAAAAGGAGGAATAAAATAAATTTTTAAAGCTGCCCTCTGCCATTCTGTTTCAAGGTGTCCAATTATTCCTTCTCTCCCATATGATGGTGTTCCCACACAGACCCCTTCCCCTCCCTGTGCCTCCTGCCCCAGTGTGGGTACGGACGCAGGAACCAGCCTCTTTCCAGGCTAAGATTCAAGGGACATAACGCAGTAGGTAAGTGCTGGCGCCTTTGCAGCACACCAACCATCCCAATGCTTTTGCTCCACTGGCAGCTCGTACTTACAAGGGTATTGGAGCAAATCTGAAGCTGTTGATTACAGCATCTTTTCTACGCTCGGTACCCGATCCTTTGCGGTTCGGCTTCAAGCCCAACCGCGAACACCCACACAGTGAACCCTACTAATATGCTCATACCCTGGCTATGTGGTTTCAAGCTCAGTCAGGACAAGAAAACCCATGAGGCCTACTCCCCATTTGGTTTCCCAGTCCATAACTATCCTGTCAGTCACGGATCTCAGGGGCTGGCATTTTGAAAAGAATCCCAGGGCAGGCATACAAGGTACTCTCCCTTGCTCATCAGCATCACAGAATAGCTTTAGGTTGTTACACAAGGTTGAAACTGTCACTTGCGACATATCCCAAAAGGCCCTCAGCTCCAGGTGACGGCTGGGCATGTGCAAGCCCTTACACGGGATACTCCAGGACATCTCTGGGGCTTCTGAAGCTGCAGCCTGGTTACGCTATGAGGCTTCCCAAACCTCAGCAACCTGCTTCATTACACATAAATTACTACTTAATAGAGCTATAAAATGGAACATGCCAATACTAAATACTCTACCCTAAAGGGAGGTTTGGAGATTAATTCTTAGGCCACATTTCCAAAATGTGGAAATGCATTTTGTACTTACTCACACCTGGAATTTAAACATCTAAAATACATCTAAGAAGTGTTTTCCATAAATTTAAAGGGCTTATTATGAGTTCAAAATTATTCTTAAAGTGTTTAATAATCTATCAAAAGAGTTTAAAAGCTATAAATAGTGTATTACAGAAATTCAGCACTAAAATGACTTTCTTTTTTTCTGGTTCCCAGTTACCTTAATAAAAGCAAAACGCATTCCTTTCGGATTTTCTATATAGCCGCTATAATAGCCACTGAACTCCTACACACAGCCTATACTTGTAGAAATTTGGTTATTCTGCTAAATTACTAACTGCCCTATTAAATATGGCCTGTTTTTATAGCTCAGGCAACTATCAGCTGCACTTGGTTTTTGGATTTTGGAAGGAACTCGACTACTACTCCTCTTCATATCCCTCTCTAGGCAGCTTAGCGCTTCTCACAAATGGCTGTTTCCCTTCCGCACTGGACTGAGGTGTTTAATTGCTGGCCCTGAGGAAAGAGGATTATCAAGCATAAAGCAGAAACCAGTTTGTATGCTAGCTCATGGGAGAGATGAGAGGAAAAAGACACATGAAAGCCATAACAGCAGCTGAAAAGATGCATACTGTGGGCTCAAAACCCCTTTTCCCCCTGTCTAGCCCTGGTCACATTTGCAGGCACACATTCAAAATTGCTCATGTTTCTCTCTTGGACTCCTAAAGCTGTTCAGCCTGCGGACACCTTCCAGGCAGCAACAACACTGCTTATGACGGCGGTTGTCATCCCCGCTGCCAACTGCCTCTGTTTTTTAACGCGAACGCGGTGTGACACAACCGCGCACAGTCTGAGATGGGGAAGCAGCGCCCGGGATTCACCCCTCCCTCCACTGCAGGTGCAGCGCCAGGTCTGGGTGCACGCAGGGCTGGGCCTCTCCTCTGCAGCCTCCGGTCTTCTGGCCTCCCTTCCTGCACAGAAGCAGCTCGGGGGAGCTGCTCAAGAGAGCAGCTAGGACACCCTCCCGGAGATGAAAGGCTGGGATTAAACTAATGCAGGATAAAGGGGATATTGAACACTGAACAACTCCAAAAGTTAGGGTTTTTTTGAGAGAAAAAAATAAAGTGCCTAAGTTAACTCCATTCTCTTCCTCTCTCCACTGCCTTTCTGAGTGACAGCAGCCGTAAGTGCCGTGCTTTGCACTGGACTAAGCTCTGTGACAGCACGGCACATACTAGATACTGTGACCTGAACACAGCACCAGCAGTTCGTCCCTCTGGAAACCTCAGGCACCCACCTCAGAGACAGAAAAGAGTCACTGAGCTGTCAAACTCACTGAACTGCCAAACTGTCAAGCAGTTGAGACGTGAGTGTTTGCAGTGCGCCCCATTCTAATCGTTATTAACTACACCTTTCAGTCTGGGGTACCTGAAATACAACACACGGAGCATTCAGAGACCTAATTGCTCTTCTGGAACTTGGCCTAAGCATCAAACCGTAACAGACCGGTGGTATTAAGGATTACACCCAGCATTTTAGTACATAGGCTTTTAACTCTAAGTGCAGCATTAATGGAAAACATTGAACTAAATCCGCACAGTGTAACGATCAGGTATAGTGCAGTAACAGCAAATATTTGCTTACTGCAGAGCACATTACAGAAGATAGCACTCTTTGTGGTAAGCGATGCCTTAAAGACATGTGTATTACGTAGACCTGTAAAGCCTAACTTGCAGCAGACAGTTGTGGTGCAGCACAAACACAGTTACAGTAGCTTCTGTATCTCTATCCCAGTTCTCAACCTTCATTCCTACATTTTCTTTGCTTTGATTCTTTGTGAATAATCAGAGGTTCCAGCACAAGCACGTATGAACAGTCGCTGATATTAGTTTTGACTGAAACAGTAGAGAAGTGCAAGAGCATGAAATGCTCCACAGGTTCCTAGGAAGACCAGTTGGTTTTCCAAACCCCACTGAGGGATACAGCATGATGAGGTGCAGCATATTTGACGGTGTACCTGGTTTCACTCCAGCGTTGTTAGTGCTTTCTCCTGAAGTGACTTTCTTGTCTTGTATTTTAGACCCATCAGATGCTAAAATAGGGAAGAAAAAGAATTTAGTTAATCACAAAGTAATTCTCTGTTCACTATAAGGAGTGTATTGAAATTCCCCTTAAACAGCGTTGGTCACCAATTTTTTTTTCCATGCTATCCTGTTTGCAAGTAGTTTTTCCTCTTTTTTCCTTCTCAGTGATGCTCAAGCAACCACTGCCTTCAAACATCAGTCTTTAATCCTTTTTTATTTCCCAGGAAAGATGATGGATTTACCACACTGATAATAGCAATTCACGGGAACAACAGAAAAAAAAAGCAAAATGACTTGAAAGTTGCAGACATTCAAAGAATTTGTTGCAGTGAAGCAGTTAAATATGGTATTGCAAACCTGAGGTTTCTAGAAGTATGGTACAAGACACTGTATAGAATCTTCACAAATTATTTACAAATTGCTAATGCATCCATTATCAAGAACCGTCAGAAAAGGACAACTTATAACATGAATGAAAGTTCACAAAATGACAAATCCCGTTTTTTTTATTTTTAATCCGGTTTGTCAATCTAGAAAGATAATTTGTAGGTTCTGAATATCTTTTCAATGATCCCTCACAAGGGAAAAACAAAAGATTAATTCTTTTACTTCAAAGCCACAGCGCATCCTGGGTTCATCGTCTACTTAATTGAAACCTAAGCCAGGAAATTAAATGCCATGATTTGTGCTCAGCCTTAGTGTCTGACAGCTCACCTATACAAGTGCTTGATTCTAGGACATTGCAGCCTAAACAGAGTATAAAAATAGACTAATAAGTCCATAAACCCCTACACAAATAGCTTGAATGGAGTTGGAAACAAAGAATAAAAGAAAGTTATTTCGATAAAACTCAAGGAAGGGAAAAAAAGGCCCTAATTTATTTAACTGAAAATCTGACAGGAAATTCAAGTTGGTGGAAACATTACTTTTGTTTTAAGAGCAAAACCAACGTTACTGTATCAGTTCCACTTTAAAAAACAAATACAACCTGCAGAAGAATCCAAGGGATCTGCTGCACTTGTCACTTCACCATTGCACACTCAGGTTTTTGTACCATAATGATTTTATTCCCTACACAGCCTGACAAAATTCTTTGCTTTCCTGTATCTCCTCCTTCAGGTATGGACAACACAAAGGATAAAAGGCGGAAAGAGGAACCGATGTGGCATTTACTCTACTGGGGAGAAGACGGTGATGCTGGGTTTGTGGGGGCATCAGCACATTCGTTCACCTGAAGCATCTGCTTCTTCCCAAGAACAACTCATTGTATCTCCTGTGGGGGCACAAAATCTTAACAGGTGCCTTGGTAGTTGCTGCCAACCTCCCAAGAGCGAGTAAGCAGCGTGCCGGGGTTCACAACAACACTGGGGACAAGCGCAGGTGCTCAGATTTGCCAGGGCCAGGATGGGGAAGTAAGGGAATAGGGGTAGGAGGAGAGCCAGATGAAGCAGTGGGTATAGAAGAAGCTGGAGGGACATGGAGAGACCCAGAGGAGTCTGTAGAGAGAAAGGGAGCCTTGTGGCTGTAGCTGGAATGTAGTCACCTCCATGTGAGGAAGAGCTTCTTTCCTGTGAGGGTGACAGGGCCCTGGAACAGGCTGCCCAGAGAGGCTGTGGAGTCTCCTTCTCTGGAGATCTCCCAAACCCGCCTGGATGCCACCCTGTGCCACGTGCTCTGGGTGTCCCTGCTGGAGCAGGGGGGTTGGTCTAGATGATCTCCAGAGGTCCCTTCCAACCTCAACTATTCTGTGATTCATTTTGCAGTGCCTCAGGCATTAAGTACTGTGAGCATGCTACTTCAGAACAGAAAACCCAAACCATTTCCAAACCAATGTCCTCAGGCTTCTTAGTCTAAAGGCTTGAGAAAAATTAACAGAACAGCTTTCATTACGCCATTAGACCTCTATACAAATATCCTTCTGTAAAGCAACATCCAGGTACAAAAAAAAAAAAAAAAATAGATTTACAAGGTTTTGCCCATTACTGCAGCAGTGAGGTTGCAGTTAAGACCCTGACGTGCGTGAGCTCTGAGAAAGGCTGACAGCTAGTGCATTTCAATGATCCAAAACTGAAAGTGCATTATTTTAAATTGGAAGAATACAGGAGATGCGCCCAATTTTGGTTAGCTGCCAACACCGAGATTCTCTTGTTAAGGGAACCAGGTTGAGACCAAGGGTACTTACAGACAACAGACTGGTTTGTTATTTTTATATCCTAAATTGTTAAGATTTGTTTTGCCTGGATTAGTTTCTTTGCTTATCTGCAAAAAGCTTGTTTGCAAATTAAAGGTTTGACTCAAAAGTGTGACAGATTAGATGTATTTTGTTTTTGTACTTTGAGACAGAAAAGTTTATCCTTCATTTAAATCTATATATGAATTAATTTTACATGCATTTAAATATTTTAAATTCTTGGAACCTTGAAGCTGAAGCACATCTTTTCATGCTTCACTATTGTGGAAGTTACCAGTGCAAGTTTTGCAAATATAAATAAATAAATTGAAAGCAAACAAGGCACAGTGACCATTCAAACTGTTCGCTCTAGTACGTATCACAGAAATCTAGCAGTCAAACACCCTTACTAGCATTTTAAATCTCTGGTGTCTTGGCTAAGTAAAATTCTTTTTATCAATATCAGCATTTACTACTCATGGAATAATACAGAAGTTGTTGCTGGTTTTTTTTTTCATACTCTAGATTAAGAAAATAAAAAGAAAAAGATTTTAAAATGTCACAGTTAATTCATGATTAAATTGCAAAACACTAAAAACAGAAGCAAGAATAGATTTTTTTCTGAAAGAGATAGCAAGCCAAAATTGGATGATACAAGTAATCAAGAAAAGGGACGCATTTTGAGGGTTAAAATTGTGTAACTACTCTACTGAAGATGCATATTTATGGAAAAACCGCTTTTGACTACATTAGCTTTAAAAAGCATTGCATTCTAAAATATTAAACAGCTGCAAGAGAACATATCAAACTGAGTGTTTTGCAGGGAACACCGCATGCTGCTTACGTCCTGGAGACAATAAAGAAAAAGCAAAGCTAAACTTAGAGGTGTTTCCAAAACAGACGGCATTCACCTTATTTCCTCTGGATAACTATATCCCATTATTATGCTGCAAGAGAAAACAAGTATCTCAGTGTAACACAGGAGCAGAGGGAAGAGGCCACCGCTGTTGCTGAGAGCCCATGCTGCCCACAGTGGCATTGCGGTGACCGGCACCTGAGACCACCGTGCAGCCCCGAGGGACGAGCGGCCAGACCGAACGTGGCAGCCTGTTACTCAGGGCCTTGATGTGGCCCGAGACATGAGAGCCGCAGCTCCCGCTCCTCCTCGGCCCTCCTGCTGGTGCCGGTGGCACTTGCCCGCGTGCAGACCTGGTACAGTCCCCTGTCAGCACGGCCGTACGCTGCGGGCCACCTCAGTGGTCATGGGAGTGAGCAACTGTGCATTGCACTAGATGGAAGTAATTTTTCCAGACTTTAGCTGTGGGGCTGGCTCCAAGCTACGAGGTAGTTCCCCTGAGTATTTCCAAGCCAGGCAGCTTTCACCCACCACTGCGAACCGGAGACTGCGGCACAAACCACTGCTTTCAATATCACACTCATCTCAAGGTCAAATCACTCAGGACAACGTAAGCATTTGTGATTCCATAGCCTCTTGTCTAGAAGGCACGGTGATCTGTGCGTGCTGCAGCCTTTAAGTCCTACAAAGACTCAAGAACAGTAACAAGAACACAGGGGGATGGAAAGAAGGAACAAATTGAGACTTTGGTATTCAGAAGTTTGCTCCATTAATCAGCTTGATCCCAAAATATCCCTTGGGATCCCCAAAAGAGCCCTTTTTAACAATGCAGCATGCTCAATTTGATGCAATACAAATTTTAAAATAAAATGAACACCCCACAAAATGAACCTGTACCTATTATTTAAAGAGACACCCCGTCACATGGCTTTTCCCTCACCAACCCACCAATTTACACGGCCATCACATCCTTACTGAATTGAGTGGCTAATCTTGCCTTTCCCCCAGGTATTACCTCAACTCCTCCCAAGCATTTTCAGTCTGCATTAGCTTGACAGGCCCTAACAGCACGTGCACGAGGTGAATGACTACAATGCCAGTGACTTCGTCATTAAGACACAGAGCTCAAATAGCGGCCCTTCTGCCATGGCAGCAAGGCATAATGTTTTCTCTTGCAGTTATTAATGCCTTAATGCAGTAACAGAGTGATTCCTGTCGCCATATGGGGATATCCCCATATGAGCGTCCCATACTTAGCAGACTAGGTCCTCTGTAAAAGCAGGGCAATGCTTATCATGTTCACTGACATTTCATTCTGCTGAGCTTTGCCCCTGGCAGGTGAGGTTTTGGAATTGCTTTTTACCATAGGGAACAAATTCAGCTGTGTACTGGCTTCCCCGAGATTACATCGAAGACAGACAGATTGCAGCAGCTTGCTTTTCTGCTTTAATGACTTCCCTTGCTCTGCTATAACAACTGGCAACCACCGACATACTCCAAATACTAGGATGCTTCCCATTCTTTTCCCCCCAGAAAGGTTTGCACATGTTTTAAAGAAGGTCAAAACACTGAAAATGAAGTGTCATGAACCATGCAAACAGAAGAAAAGACATTCAAGAACAGGAGTGGTCACCTTCAAAGCTTTCTTCCTTGTTAAGTTACTTCACACTGTCCCTTCATACACGCATGGAAACAAGACCTTTGATAACCCAGTTCTCCCACCGCATGACTTCTGACCATAAAGAGCTTTTAAGACAGATTCAATGCCTCTCTAATCTTCCAATGACCTCAAGCATCATCTTTCCTCAGAACTTCTCTTGTTGACACTGCAACAAAGTTCAGTTGTCGTGTATTAGCTTGTCCCATGAAAGACAGCACACCTACCTCTCAACCTTTACCAAACGCCACCTAGAATAAAGCCCAAAGGATGCGCCCTTGTCCAAGATTCCCTTTCCCCTGTTTTAAATCACTTCAAACTCAAAATTATTGTACTCAAACTTAAGTGGATTCATGACTCTCATCCCGTATTTGCTTTAAGCATATTATTGCCAGCTTCACCCTGCTGAAAAAATGAAAATATGAAGACGACCACTGCAAGAGAAACTCTGTTCAACTACCTAACTCAGAACAAACACATGCAGGTGCCTCACAAGGAGAGAAACAGGGTAATGACTGCCTACTCTGAAGTTTTAACAGCTCTTTTCATCCTGCGGTCAAAGACAGAAATGCAGTATTTACAGAGGCACACAGTAAGTGACTGACACTGACACCGACAGGGCTTTGCTCCCAAGGACTTGCTCTGCACTGGCGCTGAGTGACAAGTGCCTTTAGAGAGATTTTTACAAATCTCATGCCAAAGAACCAGTAAAAATAAGGCTGTTCAAAATCCAGAAAGGGGAGATAGACAGGAAAACAAAACTACCTCTATTTAATATTAACAGCTTAAGACATTTAGTGCTTCATGCAAAGGAACACGGAATAAAACTCAAACAGACTGTAATGGGCTATAGAAGTTGCTCAGACTTCTGCCAGCAAGTGGCAGCTCTTTAAATAATGAAGCAAAATGTTCTCATTTACTAAGGACTGAGTTCACTGCCATGTGAAGCTCATCTCCTGATTCAACTAACGCTGGTGCTGGCAGCAGGAGAGCTGTCAACACCGACCTCCAGCTCAAGCCCTTAGCTAGGCTGAGATGCAACGCTGAGCTTCACCTACACCGAGGTAGCTGCAGGGCTGCTGGTGCCTAGGCTATCTCCACACACAACACGTTAGGCCATTCAGATTCCTGGCTGGGACAGCTATTGGGATTCTTCTTCGGACAGAAAGGTCTAGACCACCTAACAAAGCGCGTGGCATCAGTACAGGCAATGTCGGTAACCGCTTCACCACTGCAGGGCTGGCTGGGCAAAATTCTGCGGCGTGTATCAAGCAGGAGATGGCGTTTTCACAGGTGGTTTACAGCCACCCATCCAATTTTAATCACGCACACAAGGAAAACACCACTGGGTGAGTAAGGACAGCCAGTCTCTACAGCAACAGCCGCTTTGAGCCCGGACAGCAGGAAGGGCCTCACGGAAGGCGGGCTGCGCCTACGTGCCCGCTCCGGGCAGACGGCAGTGACTGGAGCAGTCCCAGCGGCCCGAGGACGGCGCGCTGCCACGGCGCAGCTCTACTCCCAACTTGCTCCTCAACGGGGGGCCGTTTTCTGCCGAGCTGCCTTGGCCTCTGCGCGCAGGGAGAGGTGACCATGACGGGCGCTGAGCTACCTAGGGCAAGTGCCACGTCCCCTGCCCTAATCCTTCGCTTTTATACAAAGGATCCGTCCTGTGACTGCAAGCTAAAGAAAACAAGCACTCAGCGTGGCCCCAGACGCGTACATTCAGAAACAGCGAAGCAAAAGGAGCGTTTCCTACCATCACTGCAAAGAGAAAAAAGCTAAAATAGTGATTTAGGGAAACCTATTTTCATCACATGACTTATCCTTAATCATTCCCTTCACTGTAAGAAATAAAAATTGTACTGGGATTACACTGTTATATTTAAGGATGATCAAGATGAACACAGCTGCTACCATCCAAGAGCTCAGCTATATAATCAAGACATCATTTAGTGGAAAAAGCTGTCCTTCAGTGCTGTATATCACAGCAAGCTGAAAAAATCCCCTGTTTCCATTTCAGGGTCAGATACTTCACTGCAGTATTTACTGTGATCTTTACTCATATTCAGCTACAACAGAGCATCCTGAGAATTAATCACGGGAGCAGAATCAAATGGTTAATTACTATATTGCATATGCCAAATTAAGGGTGCACAAAGAAACCTTAATTCTGTTTCTCAGATTTAAATATTTGACTTCACAAACACAATGCTCATTTGTAAAGTTTATTTCCAGAGCTATACACTTGAACAGCCATTATCCAAATGCAATCTTTAAATAGCACCAACAGAACTTAGGTTTGAGCCTCTCTAATATGAGTACATCAAATGGTTACTGCATGCTGTGGTTTTTCTTTAATTTCCTTAGAACAAACAAAACAAAACAAACAAAGAAACAAAAATAATTACTTCAGGTACACTGATAAAACCACAGGGCTTTTTTCCTCCAGGTTCCTCCTGGGATGTCTCTGGGCAGCACAAACATTTGCTATATGCCTGGGAGCAGGGGAGTCCTTTATACAGTTGCATAAACCATTCTAAGTCCGAGCACGTTTCCTGATAGATCCTTAGGCACTGGAGCCTGTAGCTTTCCAAAGAGTTCCTCGTTAGCTATCTTGGTAATGAAGTTGCCCCACTCCCATGATTTGCAGCTTTCAGCCTCACAAGACCTGTATTTCATCTTTTTTTCTCCAGTCTCCAGGGAAACCTTGTCGCTGACTTGACTTGCTTATATTTTAAACATGTTCCATAATCTCAAAACCAGCTTGAGAAGATCCAGCAGTATTCAGGTTTTCATTAACCCCCGCACACAAAGTTTCTTCTAGAGAAACAGCATATTAAGAACAGATTAAGAAGAAAAACTAAACTAAAAATAACACCTTATAATCTACTTTCCTTAATGGATAAACAAAAATGTTCTCTGAACTGATGTAGATAGGTAATGTGCCTATCCACCAAATCAAGCAGCATGTAAAGCAATAAATAAATAAATAAATAAGATAAAACACACCATTGAATTTGGTGCCTTCATGACTTGGGACCAATCCCCCACCCTGCTGGCTGGATTGTGGCAATGCAGAGAACAAGGATTTGGATTAAAAAGAAAAAAAAAAAAGCTTTATTCTTCATATCTAATTTTTGTTGTATTGTAGGGATGACAGGACAGCATATATAATGTAAAATATCTGCCTTTAAGTACTACATCATGAAGTAATTAAAAGAAATCAACCTAAGTTGGTATATTTAAATTCAACAACAACAACAACAAAAATAGAGGTTACTTTAAACCCAAACACCGAAGTGTTTTGGAACACAACTCACATATTATGAGCATTTCATACTAAATGTTCATAATATTTGGACTAATGTTTCTAGTAACTAATCTACAAACTGTCTGAAGACCCCAAAAGTTTGCAGAGCTGACCTAGACAACAACACACACGCCTGTAAATGATGTTTCCTCTAAGCAATTTCTTCACAACTTTACGTATGCAGTGCAACTTCACTAGACCAAAGCTTGCCTTCATTCACAGCTGTTTAGCCTTACTCAAAGGACCAGTAACTTCCAAGGACACATTAATATACTTAAAACCCATTTTAAATATATACATATGTCAGACATAGCTGATTCAAGATGCATATGCAAGTTTCCTTCTGATATTTCCTGACTTTTCAGTGCTTGGACTTGCAATTTGCATGCAGCCCGTATCACATATTGATATATATTAGAAAAACCTAAAATTAACAAAAAAAGTTTTAAAAATAGATACATCTATAAAACGTGCTCACTTCCCCAGCACAGATTATCAAAAACTGTTTAGGAAATCTCGATGTGGTATTCTGTGAATAATAAAAACTGTTTTGCAAGACTTATTACCCTGCCAATAGATGGGATAAAAAAATGACACATTTTGCCAGTATTTTCCATGCTTTCCCCACTGCTGCTCTCCTCCCCCTTTCTCCAATTACATCCCCTGCCCCTTTCCTGATCCAAAGCCGGCTCTCAGGCCCTGCCTTCTCCTCTTTATCTTGTTCCTGAACCTGCCGCCCTGTGACCCTCTTCTAACCTCTTTTCCTGGCAGCTTTCAGGACACGCTGTTTCCAAACGCCTCTGAGAGCTCCACCAGCCTCCCCTGCTCTCTGCCGGCATTGGACCGGACCCTCCTCCTGCCCATGGGGCAGCAGGTACCCAGGTAGCTCTGGAGGGGAAGGAGCCTCTGCAATGCTCCCCATAGCGCCTGGAACAGTGCCCAGAGCTTGGAAGTAGCTGGAGGTCCCTCGAGGCAGACGCTGCTCAGCCTCGGTGAGAAGCCCCTCTGTCTGCGGCGATGCCAGCGCCCACTGGGCAGCCTGGAGCGCCCGCCAGGAAGAGCTGCCGCCTCTTGCACCCAACACACCCTCCACAACACGCAGCAGTTTTCTAATTAACAGCGTCTGGCTGTTAACCCCGGATGGGAAAAACCAGAACTGAGAATGCTCAGCCTTGTTCTTCACTGCAGCAGTGACACTAGGACACACTGGTGCCATCTGAGGCAGAATGCTGCCACTGCCAAGAGCAGCATAAATACTTCCATGAAGGATGTCTGAATTTCCCCCTAGAAACAATGATAAATACATGCTAACAATATTTTATCCAGTAGTTTAGAATGCATTTAATCTTTGAAGGGATGGGCCAAAGATCAGTAGGGAAAGGAGAGTATACTAGGCACACTTTGAGACATGATCTTGGCAAGTCTTCTGTACGGTCCACCAAAAGTAAAGGCAAAATTGGATTGTCAAGTAGGCAGTTTTGTTGGAATCAACTTAACCATGCCACACAACCAGTCCAAAATCCAGGTTCCTGCTTTGTGCACTCAATTCTCAAGAGGAAGGAAAAGGAAGGAGGGAAGGAGGGAAGGAAGGAGGGAGGGAAGGAAGGAGGGACGGAGGGAGGGAGGGGAGAAGAGAA
>VWPW01014089.1:0-61662 GCA_013389825.1 Crypturellus undulatus | reverse complement strand
GGTGGACTCACAGGCAAGATGACAGCATGAACACAACTGCTGAGTGACCTACCAGCATCCTCGGGAGAAAGTATTTTATCTGTAAACTAGTCCCTGTGCCCTGCCTGGTCTGTTAGGGGTCTTGTGAGTCACCTACCCCTGCAGCTTGGGAAAGAACGGAAGAGAGAAAGGCACTGCCTCTTAATCAGCTGAGGTCAGGATCAACCATAAATACATGATCTTAAGGAGCTGAATCTGGGCTTTTGCTTACTTCACTTCTAGCCTCATCCCCCTCCCAATGCGTTAATGAACCTGGAGGAGTCTGATTACAGACAGAGAGCAACGTGCCAAGCTGAAGAAGGAAGGTGCGACCACAGCGGGTATTGGGCACTATTCACCAGACCCGCTTAAAAGTACCTGAACACTCAGCGGCAGCTGGAGCCCGGCTGTGGCGCCGGAGCTGCCTGCACGCACCTCCCCAAGCCACCCCGCTCCTTGCTGCCCCTGCCCGTGTTCTCCTCCCTCCGCGTGCTTCCCCCGCCAGACACCTGCAGGCGGCTCCCACGGGCATCCTCGCGGCCACCGCTTGCCCTTCCTGACAGAAATGTGTCACTGGCCCAGGAGTCACGGGCGTGCAAACGCGCCTTGCCCTGCCAGCACTTTGGTCACCCCCGCCGCAGCACACCGCTCAGCCAGGCACCGGCGCATCGCCCTTGCTCTAATACAGTGTCGCTCTTGTTACTGAGCGCAGCAATTAAAGCGCGAGCAAGAGCGCGCTCCGAAAAACGGCAGCGCCCTCAGCGGCTTCCCCCGCCGCCCCAGAGGCCGCGCCCCGCCCCGCCCCAACGGCCGCGCGGTGACCGTTAGGGCCCCAACGGCGCGTTCGGGCGGGCCGTGGGGAGCGAGGCGATTTCGCAGAGCACTTGTGCGGCGCCGCGGGTACAACGAGCAGCCACGCGTGAGGCAAACGGAGGCTCTCAGCGTTCTGGTGAGCCCAGCCATCCTCGCTGCTTCGTGGATGGCACCCATGGTGTTTAAAGGCAGCGGGTGCCCTCGGCGAGGGTGGCTGTGGAGAGTTTGGCTTTGGATAGTGATGGACAGACATTTCAGACCACCGGAGAGGTAAAAATGGCCCTGAACGTCCTGATTAGGCCTTCCGAGGTCTGTAGACTGCCGCTGATGCAGAAGTGCAAGAAACAATTCTACTGACATCAAGTGTCTATAAATTTACAATAGAGAGGCTCCATATATGCACTAGTTTAGGGGTTAAAAAAGTGATAAACAACAGTAGAAAAACATGAATCTGGACAGAAGTGTGTGCATCCCCCAGAGCTGAAAATACCATCCATGGACATCCTCCCTATAGACATTAACTGGCAAAGCACTTCTGGAAGCTCTCCAACCTGAGACTTGTTTCACCTGTGAGATTTCCAGGGAAATAAAAATAGGATTTGAAAAATGTTTTCTGAACCGCAAGAAGCCCTGTCTTCACAGTCTTTCACTCAAGTCTGTGGCCTTGGTTGAAAATTCGAGAACCACAGCAGCTAGGGTGATGGCAGCGAAAAGGTATGTTCATGTCAGCATGTTGCTAGATGTCAAGTTGGTCATTTCAGGCAGTATTTGTCACAGTACCCTAGAAACATAACTGGGGAAACACCCCGCATTTCGAAATAATGTGTTGCCCCCAAATTTTCAGTGGAAATTAACACTCAGATTGAAACCAAATTTCAAACTATCCAAAATGTCAAAAGGCATACAGTTTTACTAGTAAAACTAAGCAATTCTATTCATCCAAAAATGGTGGGAGGGAAGACTCTTTCTAAAGGTAAATTGGATACACACCTGTTTTCCTGGGCTTTCCTTGGTCCCATCTGCATGCATACAAACAATGTATCATTTTTGCCCTTAGAAGATTAAATCAAAAAGTGAAAAGAAAAATGATATGGGAGTTGTAGTTAATCTCTCACACAACTAAATGAAGCTACATTTTGGCATCTCTAGTGTAAGCCTTTCCAAATAAAGTTCTAAATTTAAGAAGGTCAGAATAGCAGTCAGTAAAACCTCATGAGAAGTCAGAAGCTTGAAATCTTTGGGTTAATATTTCCATAGTCAAGTTACCTTTAACTTAACAGTATTGCCGTACTCTAGCTTAGTGAGAAAATGACAATATTTCTCTATTGAAGTGACAAGTTGTCATAGAGTGAAGTTGCAGATAAAGCTATTCTCATTAGAAGTCCCCTTTCTGAAGTCATTCCCCTCCTTCCAGTAGCTGGAGATCAATTTTTCAGGAGTATGTAGAGATTCTAAATCACATTTTTCTTTAGAAGAGAGGTATTTTGACTGCACATGAAAGGAACGGAGTACTGCAAGGAGAATGGCATGATCAGCGGCATTTTTGTAATGAGGACATTCTTACAGCGCTATGTACCCGAGCTCTTTAGAAATATAGTTTTAATTATGTATTTGAAAGAAATGGAGCTAGGTTAAAAGCACATAAAGTTACTGCAAGCAAGCAATAAAATGTTGCTCATCCTCAATTAAAAAATAATGCGTTCTGTAAAAGTTGCTGTAAGAGCCTAGCATTGGCTTTTTGCTGAGTGGATTAAGTTTTACTTGTTTGGGGCTCCTCATCTCCATCTGTTTTTGTGCTGCTTAAGGTGAAAGGTGAAATTACTGCTTGTGTTATTTACAGGTCGGACAAAATAAACACTCTTATTATACCGTGATTAACACTGTTGATCTCTGTCTTCACATACTAAACGTAGAGGCCAACTATGGCAAAGAAATGTATCATAATGCCTGTGGTGATTGAGACACATAGATGGCTACAGAAATGGCTAGTGAGTAATCTTGAAGAGCCTTAAAAGAGCTAACATATTTTACAGCCCATTTACTTGCAAACTTTACACCCGAATAATTGGTCTTTTTGCATGAGATGCCAGCATGGTGTGAGGAGGACCCCAGCCCATATCTTGCAAGGTACACTTGACACAGTTGCAGTATCACAAACAGACCAGAAAGGTCTTCACTTTATTTACAAAAAGGAAGAGAAAACAGATTTTTTAAAAAGTGAAAGCAGAAATGAGTATACTTCCCTTGGTGGATGCAAAGCATTGGGTGTGTAATGAAACATCCACTGACAAAAAGGAGAAAATTATGAAGCCCAAGGTGAGGAGAGAGAAAAAACAAGAGCAAGGAAGGTACAGAAGCTGGTTCAGAGCAGTTATTATTTTGATGATTTTCTTCAGTAAATATTTGTTCTTTCTTAGACATTCAATTCTAGGATTTGTGCAAACATAGGAGATATTCAGCTTTCATTACCAAAGAAAGAGCAATAAAGGTTTGTCTCTGCTTTCTATGGTTGTGGAATCAAAGATGACCTTCTACTCTACTATAATAGGGGGAAAAAAGGCAAAAAAGTAGTCATCACATGCTTTGTATGTCTCCATCACAATATTGGATGGTCTTGCCTCATTCATTTCATAGCCTGGGGTCTAAAGTGCTGTGACTTGCCTGCCCCCATCCCTTTTTTTTTTTTTTTAATTGCACAGAGGCAAATCCCTAACAGAATGTAAATGATTCCAGTTACTGCCTTTATGCACGACATGATACCCACTATGAATCTTCTTTCACAGGTAGCTCCACAAAACTACCCTTTCAGCGGCAAGATAGTGACAATCACAGATTGCCAGATAATGTATTCGTTGCTTTACTAATGCAGTGCTGAATCAGTGCTTCAAATCTGGTCCTGACCCCTTTGCTGTTAGGTAGCCTTAAGCATATCCTTCACCTCAAGAAATTTCTATGCATCTTCTGCCTACTTTTCATTCTTTAACTCTTTTCTTCATGCACTACATAAAATGCTTTCAAATCAATCCTCTGAGGGGAAAAAAAAAAAAAAAAACTTCCTGCAAAAATGTTACTTACAAAAGAGTTGCTAAAGAAGTAGAAGTGCTTCCCTGCATAAATGTTATTTTGAAAATGCTCCCAACTGATGCACTTACCCAGGCTACAATGTTAGAAGCTAAAGAAAATCTTCTTTACTGTTTCTTCAGTACTAACACTTTTTTTTAAAGTATAGTTCTTTTAATTATTCTTTACCTTCATTTAAGGCAAATAGATCTGTCTTTGTATTGCAGACTCCCAAGTGGCCAGTAGCTCTTGCAGTAAATTAGTAATTTTTTTTCTGTTACACAAATATTCTGTCTTATAACAATTTAGTCAGCCTGAACAAGGCATTACCAGTGAGAAAGTTATATTAAAAAACACTTTTATTTTTTTTCCCCTTTTATCTCATCACTGCTTCATATTTGCTTTCCTTCTGGTCCTCTGGGAACCGTGAGAAACAGCATTTACACAGAGGAAAAACAGTACAATCTTCCTCTCTTAATAAATAATGTTTCTTCATTTCATGCTGCTGACCCTGATGGAGTCTGTTTTAGACACAGTATAACCAAACAAAATGTTTATGGTGAGCTAAAAGTTAGGAAAAGCCCACGAGACAGCTGTTTCGGATTTGGTTTTTATTTTTTCCTAGGATCAAGTCATAGCTCAGCACTCTCTTTCAGCAGCAGTAATGGTGGTAAAAGGAGGTTTTCTTGTTTGCTTAGGTATTGTAAAGACTTTGGTATATTGTGAAAAGTTGGCAAAGGAAAAAAAAGAGCAGGACTGGAATCACTTAGTACGGAGGGATTGACACAAATGAACTACAAACCTTGTTTGATCTTTGTTTTCATCTGGTGAATACAGGCAAATTTTGATCTGTTTCAGTTTTTACCATCTATTTTAAGCAGGAAATAAACACAAGGAGTGCTGTAAAACAGTTTACCAATTTTTGATGTTAAAATGGAGAAGAACTGGGAAGGTAGCTGATCTACACGGTACAACTGAATTGCTGAATTCAGCTTTGGAGAGACCATGTGCAACCCTCATTGACATTGAGGTCAAGAATCATTGATTGCCATGTGAGATTTGTTCTTTTGTAGTAGAGATGGGTTTGGGACCAGACAGAATATAAATTGCTATTTGATGTGACAACCCATAGCCAGATGAGAACAGCAAGAAAAAAATGGGGAAAAGATATTGGTACATTTGTCTGCAAAAACAGTCTCCTAAATAGATATCATGAAAGAGGGAATATAACAGCTGGAAAACGGCTCAGAACTGCTTGCATCTTGACCAGATAAATTGCTTCATATTAATATTCTGTATCATTTTTTGGAGAGCAACAGTCTCTTAGGTCTGTCCTGAGGACTGGGATTCTGTCGCACTGCTCTGGCTTTTGCTTTGATTGGTAACAACGCATTCCTACTGGCTTTATGAGAGCCTTTTCAGTTAGTTCCTCAGTCCTTTCCTATCTTCTTTGAGCAGAGTTCTTGGTTATTCCCAGCTCACCACCTGTTTAGTTTATTTCCTTCTCACTTACAACCATAATCCAATTTCTCATTTCCTCTGAAGACCTTAAATAATTGTAGTACTAGAGATATACAATAAGTTTGGTTTGTGTCTTCTGTGCTGTGTGTAGCCTTTTGGGATTAAATCATCATGCTAAGCCATTTAGTGAATAAGTCTTTGAAAATGACTTCCTTCACCAAATTATGCACGTGATGGAAACATGTGGCCTTTTCATCAATTTGTAAGCTGCAGTATGTGTTTTTTCAAGGGCCTGCTGATAGCGCCTGGCTATCTGGCTGATGATACATTGTTCTCCTTGAAACCTAAACTTTTTTAGAAGAAAATTAAAATGCCTGAAGTTCAAGGCCAGCCCTATGCTGCTGGGTAGCTGTTTTGTCTACAGCTCCTACTGAGATAAGCAAAAAGAGAAAAGGTGTGTATAGTTGGGAAGTGAAGCAGACTATTATATCATTTACAGTGGGTTAAAAACAAAAAAATCTCCCAACTACATCTGATTTAGAAAAACAGACAAATCCTCAGGCCATGAAATCAAAACAGTTATGATCATTAGTTACATATGCATGCTGCATAATTTCACTTCTTATGAAGAAATGTAAATACAATAATAAGTCCAATGAAGCATGGTGTTGGAAGTGGAAAATAGGAAGGATCATCTTAACTGGAGCTTTTGCTCTCATTTTTGTTAACCCATCTATTTTTTTTTTGATTTTTTTTTAAAGCCTGTACTATCTATAAAGCATTAAGAGTCTTTTTCCCAAAAAAAAAACAGGCACAGAACTGGATGCCAAGTATTTTACTCTGGAAAAGGAGTTTAAATTCAAACATATGCCTGGCATGGCTCAGCTGGCATGGCTCAGCTAAGAAGCTCCAAGTGTGCTACCCATCTCACTGCTAAACCAACCAGCCAGATGTATGGTTGCACGTGGCCATTGGGTTAGTTGAGTGCAGCCCTCACTGCCTGTAGCTTGTGCTGGCAGAAAGGAGCTGGATTTTGACTCCGCAGGTCTAGGAAGAGGCAGGTCAGAAGCAAGTCGGTAGTAAGCCTCAGTCCCTCTGGTAGCTAGATGCCCACCAAGCCCAGTCCTGTTGCTGTTTAGAGTTGGAAGAGAAAAGAAGAACTTCTGACCAGCCACCCATCTGGGGGCATGCTAGGGTGTCCCTGTCTCTCTGTTCTGAGGGACATTGCCTCAGACTCAGTCAGAGGATTGCTTTCATACATACTGTAACATCAAGGCACTGGATCTTAAAATCTTAAAGCCTCTTTTGTATCTCCTTTGACTTTGGGAAGCTTTGATCGCAAGAATTTTGTCAAAATGATAATATCCCAAAGAAAGCTATTGCAAAGATCATCTTTTTTGAAAAGTTCCTGACCCCAGTATCCATAGTCAATATCGAGTGTAACCAACAGGGTGAGAAATACAGGTTAGTACAAAATAGGAAATTATCCCTAACTATATATAACTCACCCATATGAATACAATTGTAAAAGGCAAATCTGAGTGCTTTCTTAATTTGGACACCATACAAATCAGAACTTAACAGCCTTCTCTTAGCTGTCATCAATGTGTAATACATAACTTGATTTCACACAAGAAAATCCATGTGCCACTGAACAACTAATATGCCACAAAACTACTTGTAGCAGTAAGAAGTCAGGGAAAGGCCACAGCACTGGAGGCACAAAAGCTATTTTTAGTTCATGTCTTATTCTTTTAACTCTGTTTGCAGATACAGGTTTTGTTCTTATATTGGTTCAATGAAATGTACAATGTACTTTTATTCCCCATGTATTTTTTTGAGTATTAGAACACTGTACAATTATCACTGGTTATCAATCCCTATGCTAAAAATACTTACTTTTTACACAGTATTTTAAGTCGAAGGGAAGGAAAAAGTCCTTGGTACTTACAGCCTGAGGACAAGGCTGAAAGATATGGCATTATAGACTAAGCAGCAAAATAGTCTGATACCATACAAAGACGGGCAGTAAGGAAACAATATAAGAATGTGAGATAAAAACCTATTAAAGAGGCATATAAATATGTGGAAAGGTTCCACTGCCAGACTGAGAAGCCACTGGAACTAGGGCACTGCAATAGTCCTCCCCGGAGTGGATTTTATTCAAGATTACTGTTAATTACTGTTAATCTTTTACTCAAATAGTGCAAAGCATACACTTCCAGACTATGACTCATAACCCAAAAAGAGTTGCAAGGAGTTTGGAGGGTAGAATCTGGAATCAGAGTGAGCTTTATGAACAGATTATTGGTCTGAAAACAGTAAGATAAAATTCAATAAACATAAGTGCAACAACTAATGCAGAAGGAAAAAAAAATCACACTCATACTAAATTAGAAGCATCTAACAAGCAGCAATCAAAAATAATCTGAGGGCTACAGCAGCTCAAATTCTGAATAGGAATTGACAATAGAGTAGCACTGGAAAAACAGCAAACACAAATTAAGAGAAAGAACATCTATAGGATGCCAAGGCAATTAATTTTGTGCAATTTCATCTGGAGTACTACACGCAGTTTTGGGTATCATGTATTGAGATGCCTTACTTAGGTTCAAGGACTCATTCTCTTGAAGAGCAGAAGAGAAAAGAAAGTAACATTTGCAGCTTGGAAATGTTTTTATTTAGAGGAAGTTGATCAGTTTTTCCTCAGAGTTTGCTCCTGGGAAGACTTTGCAGAAGGGAATGAAGCAATAGAAGAGTGGTTAAGCACAATATTGTTGTTAAAAGCACTATAGAAACTATTTTTAAGAGTAAATAGACAAGTATCAGTTTAGAACAGATTAAACTCTATTTGTAAATACACATCATTGTTGTTAGAGCATGGTGACAGATAGGCAGGTTCTTTTGTAATATACATGTTCATGCATTTACTGAGAACCAAGTTTATCCAATTTGTTAAAGCAACTTGGCAAAAATATGAAATAACTTATGAACCAAAGTTCCACCTTACCAGGTGGAACTTCATTTATCATTACATTCTTATATACTTGGTAGGAATGGTCTTGAAACTGCAGTAAACCTGACTTGTCTGTACCAATTGAGGAAGTCATTACTCATTGAATTTCAGTGAGTAAAGCAATGTAGGTTTGCATTCAAAATACATGAAAACGAGCTTTAGCTATGGAAGGAAAGGAGGCTTGTTTAACAGAAAAAGATATGTCCCTGAATATAGAATGATGGCAGAATATGTTTGGAAGTATTAGTTGTGAGCTAAACTCAAAAGGATAAAGTGTTCCAAGTTCACTTTTTCAACTGGCTAGGGAGCTGAAGATGATTGAAACAATCCAACCAGCTTTCAGGACTTAAAATTATTTTCAGGGCTTGCACTGCCTTCCCCATGCCAATAAAATTGCTCATCAGCATGGCAGGGGAGCTGCAAAGTGCAGAGGAGTACAGATTCTTAGACTCACTTTTGGTCTTTAGTTTGTTTTGAGGGGGCAGCCCAAATACACACTGTACCAATTCCAGGTTTTACTATCATGTGTACTACCTAATACAGTTAACCACCTAATACAGTTAAAGTGCCTGGTAACGTCTAGATCCAACACATGGAGGAACTCATGTGGCCCCTAGGGAATCAGGAACTGGGAGAGGCTGTGGAGTCAAAGATCACAAGAAGGGACGTGTTGCAAATGGACAAGGAGCAGCTGAGCACAACTTCCCCCCTGCTCCTTTGGCACCTTTAATGAAGCAGGAAATTGCCCACAGCTAACGTGTTAGAACTATTTAGTATTAGCACCCTGGATTTTTTCATTTTTCATGTGCCCCACCACCTGAATATAATAGAAAGCTTTCGATTTGTGGATTCATTTGTCGATTCATTTTTTTGCCAGTGGGGAGGGTGTGATATAACCCATGATCAGCTTGAGCAGTTGTGTACACAGTGAACATGTACACATTTAGGAAGGTTAAAACTCACTTCCAGTTTGCCTCAGAAACAAACCCTAGGTGTACACTAGCCTCGTGCAACAGAAGCATTACAGACAGGTAATTGAAGCATGCTTTCTTTTAAACTTTGAGATTCAAAGCTACATTCTGTTATCAAATAAAAACATGTATCATCCAAAATCTCAAAGTAACATGATTTGGAGATACATCATATAGGTAGTCTTTGCTCTAAAGAAATTAACCAGTGTTAATTGGCCAGTGTGACAGATGATTGAAATAGTTTGCTTTATTTTCTGGGGGAAAAAAAACCCCCCACACACCAGGAAGAAGCATTTGTCCCTGAAGCTTAGTCTTGGGTTACCACATCAAACCAGTGTCTGGATTCATTTGCATCATTTAGGCATGAAAACAAGAGTAAGCTTAGCCTTCAAAGGCAATCTCTACCCTTTGTGGTAGAAAACTTATCCTTTGGAGCCTCCATTACCTCTGTGACCACACATATTTGAAAATATCAAGTACTTGAACACAGAAATGCTGGAGCTAGGTTTTCTGTAAGACACCATGTTCACGATGTTCACTGAACACAGGCACTCGTGCAGTCCCTGCTACAGCACATACTGTACTCAGCCATCGCAGTGAGCCCCATGACACATTCCCTTCCCACCCTGCCACACCAGTCCCCTAGTGTCACCAAGGCACAAAAGGGAGAATTGAACATTTGAGGTAGAGTTAGGACCAAATAATAAAAAAAAAATAATAATAAAAAAAACACAGTACAAAGATTATCAGCCTGACGACAGCTTCCACAGTATCTTAATCTAATGGGAACTCAAATCTTGGGCTGAATCGTGCTCTAGTTCTGCCCTGAATATGCTTTGTTTTCAGGAAAGAAAAGCCTGTGTAGCATCATTAAAGCAGGATACAAGCTTGCCTGTCATTGATGAAGTGGATAAAGAACGGTTTGATGTTCTTTGAAGTACAGAACACACAGCATATATAAGAAGGTAGAATAAATTGCCCAATATATTGCAGATGAGAAACAGTCATATTACTAAAGACGCAAATGAACTGGTTTAAGGGGCTGAGCCAACTGAGCAATATCTTATCTTAGCTTTTTTCCAGGTGGTTTATGTAATTATATATTGCACTAACCAATGGGAATGTCACTATCAAGTTGATTATGATTCATGAAGTAAATGTCACTACTGAATCTACTTTTAAAAAAGGAAAGGGAGAGAGCTTCAGCCATCCTTACCCTGAAACCTTTGCTCTATCATTTACCTCAATAACAGCTTGTATCAGCATCTGCTTTTAACTCATACAAAGTTGAGAAGGTTTCAAGTCTGCACAAGGCAGGCTCATGTAAAGCATTATTTTACAACGGAAATTATCACTTGACCTCCTAGGAACCATTTATACTTTAAAGAATGAAGATGGATGGCTCTGGTGACTTTTTTAAACTGATATCAATGCACAAGAATGTTTTACCTTTTTTCTTTCCATGATTGCTATCATAACAGGCAAAGCACCCGTTTGCCCAGCCAAGCTTACAATGATTAAACCAGGCACTACAAGTCCCTCTTCCTCCCCTGCCTGAAGTAGGGAATTAAGCCCTGCTCTCTATATAATTCTAGTCATTTGCTTTGTAACCTCAGACAATGTTAGCCAACTACAGAAAAAAATGCACAAAAGTACAAAGAGCAGCTTAATACGATAGTAAGCCATTAAAACAGCTCCCTCTTGGTTCATCTGTCACAGCACAGAACAACGTTTTTCATTCCCCAGCAAGCATCTCCATATTCTGAAAGGAAAATTAAACCTTTGTTAGTGTTTAGGAATTAGGCAGCTGGATCAAGTGGACAAAGATAGTATTTCTTCATTTGTTGCCTTTTAAAAATATGATATGACTTGGTGTTTGCCTTTTAAACTATTACAAGATCAGTGTTTTAATCAATTTACCTTCAGTTCACCAAAGTTAATTGTGCATATACGACACAAGACTTCCAAATACTTTTAAACTTACAGATTCTTAATACCTTAAACAAACATAGGGTTCCCCCTCTCCTTATCCTCCAGACAGACAATGTATTTGGGACAGAATGTATCACATTAAGAGAAGAGGCACACTTTAACACCTAGTATCACATTGAAGCTGAACAAATAAGATCTGCTTTCCTTCTTCCTTCTCTCTCCCACCCTAATACAAACAATAAAATGCTCAGGTTCCTGCACAAATATCACATCAACTCAATTTCATTTGAATGAGAGTTCCTTTAAAAATCAGCAATGAAATATGCTAGACATATATGCAAAAACTTATAGCTGACTATTTGCATCCATCTTAGACCTAAACTAGCTTGCTGTAGCTTGTCAGGCATCCCTTGTTTATCTACCCCTCTCATTTCCATCTTGCAGACTCTGCCCTTGTTTGGTGAAGTCATTTGAAGGAGCGTAATTTCTCAAATAATGGAAAAGCACATAGCATATGGGAATTATTCTGTAACAAAGAACGGAATACAGTCTGAGTTAAAAGTTAAAAGGATTGTGGTGTTATCACCTAGTAATTCCACAGTTGTGGTGTTACCTTGTACTTCCACAATTTAAACCAAGCTGATGGAAAAACAAGTTACATTAACGAAAAGTATGAAATGAAACAAGGAAACAAGGCTGGGAATTGTGCCTGTGAAGCATAGTTTGCCTTTTTGAGATAGATCAATTACTTCCCAGTAATGTTCTTTGAGAAGAGTCAGCACTTAGGAGACGGGGATGAGCAGCCCCTTCATGTTTGAGGGCGTTGAAAGTCATCTAGGCCGAAAACAGGAGTCATCTTTCAGCCAAAACCTGCTGCCCTGAGAACCTAACCCCTAGCTGCTGTTCTTCGAACAATGCTCCTTTTAGACATACTTACAACAGATTCCACCAACTGTTTATTGGGAAACCAGTAATAAGATATACTATAAGGAAAACTTGAGCATCTTCCGTGCTCCAAGTCCACCTTCCCGCTAACAGCTTGCGTTGATATTGCAGACATCAAAACCCCATTGGTGTGAGTTTTACAGGCTTACCTGAGCTATTTGTAACAAAGTAAACCAAGTACATATGGTGCCCTAAACCAGCGCGTGCCTGTGAAACAGTTATAAGGGGGTTGCACTGGCTGCCAATCTGCCTGCTCAATTCTCAGTTGGATAACATACAAGTTCCCATACCCTTCTGCAGCGTGTCTGTCTGTCTGACTTGGCAGTGAACTCCAGCTGGGAAAGCAAAGCTGTGGTTGTGTTTTGAGGACGTGCCACATGCTGATGCAAGCCTAAACATGATTCCCTCACCCTCAGGTTGGGTGGGGAAGGAGCAACCGTGTTATAAAAACACACCCATAGGTAAATCCTTGATGTGTGTTCATTTTTACATAATGTTTTCTTAAAAGAGATTGACATTACAGCATGAGCAAGTTTCTTAGGAACTCCCCTGAAGCCTACATCCACCTGTCTCTGCATGCCCTTGGGCAGAGCAGTCGCTTCACACAAACCCTGCAGCACCGAAAGCAAGTTCACTTTCAGCAGGGCACATAAAAACAAATAACAGAGTCAGGAACAGGCTCGCTTGCTATACAGATGAGTTGTGGAAGTTAGATATAATGCTGGTCAGGAGGAGACAGATAACCAAACTGCTCTAACTTCTATCTATGGCTTACAAGTTATTTGTCCACAAGTTTCCCCTGCTCCTGTTTCTTTATAAATCTGCTAGAGAGGGAGGCTATTTTGTTTCACAAGACTGTGTCCCAAAGAAGCTTTTACTATTCAGGAGCTGAGTTTATTTAGCATATATACATATTTCTATAAATAGATACTTACCAAAATAGCCTGATTTCCAAGGTTTGGAAAAAAAAATTAAGCTGTTTACTTGCTTTGAGATGAACCAAGATGAACCTCTGCAATCTGACTTCCCTTCTAGAATTTGATTTCTTCTATACCACCTTCTTACCTAAAGTCATTCAAATGGTATGTTTTTCATGTAGGTCTCTCTACAACCTCAAAGTAAATGACCATGTGCATGTTCTTTATGGAATAGAGAGCACATGGGAATATTTTATGTATGCCAGGACACTCCATCTCTTCTGTAATATTTCAGTCCAAAATTTGTTGGGCTATTTAATCTCAAATGTATAAAAATAGAGCGTCCAGCAAAAGGAAACTGCATTAGAAGAGCAATAAATGCATTCATTCAGTGTACTTGGCCAAAATAGCTCACACAGCCTCAGAATGAAAAGACCCTTGTCCATAACACAGACAATTACAAATACAGACAGGACAGTTGCCTAGAAGGTAAAAAAAGCATTTTATCATGGGGGAAAAAATCTCTCTTGGTGGGTGGGCAATCACTCTGATGTGATCAGATAATTAGTACCCTTCTAACAGAGAATGGGCTGCAGATCTGAAACAAGTAGGATAGACAAAGTGATCTGTGGTACACCGTTTCTTGTTGCCTTTGGATGATTTAACATAATTTCTCACAAGCCGTACACTTAGTTATCTCCTTGAGTGTACTTTCTCAGCTGTGCCTTTTTCAGGAGAATCACCGTTATTCCACACCTCTTGTATGTCATGCTTTTCTTCAGCTCTTTATATATAACTTGCATTTCTTGCTCCTCAGCTTTCTCCCCCACTTATATTCAGCACTCTTCTGCTGCCACCCCTTTTCTCTTGAGTTTCAGTTTGCTGCTGTCCCCATCTGTAGTTCCCACCATGATTTATTTTTGAATCCCAACCACCCTTCTGACAGATCTGTGCTGCAGCTGACAGTAGCAGCTGCAAATTGAGGAATGCCCTTGATGCCCAAGCCACAGGACTCCCACATAATCATTTGCCACAGCATCTGAACCTGGCAATAAAAGCAGTTTAACCTTATAAGAACAGAGTGGGAGAATAAAAATGGGCACCATGTTTCATTTGCCATTAAGGACTCTAAGCCATCTAACATGACCTCCCCAAGTTCAAATCAGTCTGAGTACTGGCTTGCAGGAGTGCAGCAGCACACCAGGAAGGAAGCTGGGCTGAGATGCTGCCCCTTAAGGCATTCACTCCTTGCTTCGACGAAATTAACTCCAGCGAGGATTTTGTCTGACCCAGATGGACCAAGCAAGACTCATCAGCAGTCACCGCCAATGGAAACACTTGAATATGGAAACTAAGACAAAAGGTTCCACTTCTACTTAGGCTGTTTATGGAGAGCAGCTGTCTAGCCTAAGGTACTCAGTTCTGCACCTCCGCAATGCAATAACTACTCCTGAAAGCATCTTTCAGATGTTACGGCAACTCTGCCCCTTCAAGAACACTGCTTTCAGTTCCTCCCCTTGATCTAATTCTGACAAGACTGCATTAAAAAGGAAAGCTTACTTCATATCTGCAAATTCTTTTCAGGTTATGCTTTTCTGTTCAAGATAAACATATTTCTTCTGTGACTCAGAAGCTTTACAGCTATACCTTACATATTCATCCTGCTTTCCAGTAGAGTATTTCAGGTGCCTAAATATATAGTACAATGAATTGTGCCTGGGACTTAAAGGGAGCAGACCAAGGTGCTCTTCTTGTTTTTGCATCCTGCTCGAACCTCAGACTTTATAGAGTCTGATTTTGCCATCTACTCTGAAAAACATAGATCATATGGATCAGCTTATCAGACTGATATCTAAGAATAAAGCAAGTCCTGTACTTCTAGTAAACCATCTCCAACATCTACCAGTGGCACTGAATCTCAGAACACCAAAAGGTCTTAGTTCTCTGCTTTTTGATTCTTTTTTTTTTTTTTTTTTTGAAGAGGCTGTTACATGGTTTCCAGTGGGCTTTGCATTATCCCCCCATACAGTCAAGATACACTTCAAACAGCACTGCCAGCAACACGAAGTTGCTTATATGCTCACTCACATGGTTTATAGCATTTTCAGGTGATCTGCTAGGTTTTCCAACATAAGATTTATGTTTTGCAAGACAAATATTTATTGAAGATAACATCCTCCCATTTCTTAGTCATTTGACCTGCTTGAAGTGAAATTATGTTCTAGATAAGTTACATATCAAGACAACATCACTCTTCTTGAAAATGATCTTTTTAATAAAGCAAATAAATAGCTAGTTAAGCTGCATCTTTATATTGAACATGCTTATGGTTTTAACTCTTGTCTCTTGATATTCCAGGCAGACTCCTGATAGCAGCTAGTTACCTGTACCAATATCAGAAGCACTCATGGATTTGGGGTTCAGGAGAAGGACGTCATGGCACATGCCAGCATAATGTCGTAACACCACTGTCTAGACATGGCCAAACTTGATCTCAGCCTTCACTGACACTCGTGGGAACGGAGTAAAGCACATAACTCAGCTTTTCCAGCCCGTCTGACACACAGCAAAGGAATTTGTTTAACCTGAACTGAAAGCGTTCCCTGATAACAGAAGCATATCATCTTAGCCTCTAAACTCAATTATCTGTGCCTTTGCATATCAAAGTAACACGTGTGGGATGTGGTTATTGATTATCATAATCAGGAACAGTTGCAGACAAGAACCAAATCACAGAGCTGCTTAGGAAAGTACACTATTTTCCCTCCTCCCAACCAAAAAAATCTAAGATTCACCAGCTAAATAAATATGCAGCAGCTCAAAAGTATCTGCTCAGTCTGAACCACAGCATCCAAAAATAGTTTTCTTATTTTTTTTAATCCTCACCATTTGTATTGTCAGTTCTCAGTCTGTGTGAACACAAAATATAAATACAGTGTATTTCCAGGTCAGTCCACGCTTTCCCCCAGACCCTGTTAACTTTCAGGAGGTGCTATGCAGTTGTGAATATTTTTTTACCAAGTCATTTCTCATCCCCTAAGATAAATAATCTAATTCTGACACAAAACAGAATCCACATCTGTCTTCTCCTTTCCCACTTCCTTTCCCTCCATTTACATTACCACTCTTCCCCTTTAGCAGAGCCTCCTTCTATAAAGCCACTTTGCTCCAAATGGTGAAATGAGAAGTACAAGCATAAAGACTCCCATCCCATTCCTAGCCTGGTACGTTTTATGAAAACATGTATTTCCCTATACCTTTCTTAATCCTTCTCTCCTACTGCCACCCGCAATAGAACCTCCAATTCTCTTTCAACAGCAGGTAGCACAGTCCCAATTCTTACTTGACCTTACTGCATTTTCATCATGAAGGCAATTAAAATAAAATAAGTCAGTTTACTCATACAGAAGATAAACAGCACTATCAGATCAAATTCCACTTAAAAGGTATTTCACTTGTTACTATTTGATCACTGTGTCATTTTGGATCCCATCTACATGGCAAAGCAACTATGCTCAAGCTTATGATATACTTACACTGCCCAAGACATAGGCACACTTAGCAGCACCTAGGAGCCACCTTCAGCTTGATTCCCTACAAGCAAAGATTTTCTTTCTTTTAAGCAAACTTAGGCAGCTCCCAAGTAATCAATGCTCTGTCAATAATATTTAATTCTGGGTAGAGGGGGAAAAAAGGCATATCAAGCCTACTAAAAACTAACAGCTGCTTTAAGACAGTCACCTTTAATAGGATATATAAGGATATATACTTATTCTAGCATATATATTTTTGTAGTCAAAAATATCAATTTTGCTCTAATTGTCTTTGAGATTTCTCATTTCCTCTAATACTTACTTTACTTTGAAATACATATTTATGCATCTACACATAAGTCAAATCTCAAATAAGGTAGCTGCAAAAGCTCAAACAAGAATATTACACATCAAACACATGCCTGAATTTAGGCTATGCACCTGCATACAGCATATGCTGTGCTCAGACGACTGAGATACTGAATTCAATCTTCCTAATCTCCACCCGTTCACTGGATGGCCCCATAGAGAAATCCCTTTCATTCCCAAAGACTCAGTTCCCTAGGTTTAAGCAGTGATATTTATGTCAAGTTCGTTTAGGGGACTTCCGTAGTACTTCTGCTTGCATAGGAGTTGCATGAGTGCAGGATCAATTTCTTATGAAATTCAAAGGTGTTATTCTGAGTCATCAGCTGTTCCGAACAGCTTTTTCAAAACCGTGGAGTTTCCCTTTAAGCCCTGGTGAGAGATCTGTGGCATTCAACAGCTTGACTTACTTCCTCAGCCTTTTCTCACTTCCGCATTGTACATTCTGGCAATCATGATGAAATTATTACAAAATGAGACTCTTCTGTACACAGGAAAGAGCTGAGCACTGATTCTGACCTCACACCAGCGCGAAGCAAGCAAAATATCACTAAATCAACAGCTGCTCTGACTTTCTGTTAGGACAGAAGGCATAAAGAACTGATTCAAGCTCATTTGAAGGATGCACAAATGTCATTCTGCAGATGATTCAACTCAAGTTTTTCCAGGACAAGAATCCCTGTTTTCAGCACAATTTATAGTGCTATTCAACTCTTCTGCCCCTTTCACTGTTATGTCTAAAGCAACTCTTGGCCATGTAGGGAGTAAGAAGTACCTTGAGCAAGAACAGAAAACAGCAAGAAAAGTTGCAGTAACAATTTGTTAGCAATCCTCCCCTCCTGCCCAGTGAGGTAAAATTAGGTACTACTTTATCAGACAAAAGCATCATTTTACTTTTGCCCGGGGAAACAGCATAAAAGGCCCAAATTTTCCTTCTGCTGTCCTATTCCTGATCTCAAGGGAAATGTGCCTATTTTATACCAGTCCAAGTGAGAAGCGACTCAGACATTCCATCTTCAATGCTTTTGTTTCCAAGATAAATGACTGTTTTGCTGCTTTTCCCCATGGCTTGTTCCAGCAATCTGCTGCCAGTTCAGGCTGGCTCGGTATCAAGACTTGACGAACAGCAAAAACAATTGAAAAATAGCAACAGTATTTAGCCAGCTCATTTGGAGGCTTTCTACATCTAAAGCTATGACATTTGGGAAGATAACTGACCCATAGCATTTCTCAGTACCTGTTTCTATTAGAGTACGTTTTGCAAAATTTTGCTCTGCAAGTTTTAAACAGAAAGCAGATGAGTTGAGATGAAGCATTGAAAGAAAAACAGGCAAGAGACAGGAAAGGAGCTCACTGCTACAGAATGCATGCAAATGTCAAAGTGCAAGCAAGAGGCAATGTGCCACATTTGCTCAGACAATAAACTGACAGTGAGTTAAAGGTAGGGCTGAAAAAAGCTGCTGACATGAAGTTGAAGTCCTTTGTAAAAAGCTGTTTTCTTTCAGCATCTGCTCTTCAGAAAGGTTTTCGATTCGTTTTATGTAACTCAAGAAGAACTCAAGAATTACTTCTTTTCTTACCTTAAAAATGTCAAAGTAGGCCCAGAGTCTCACTTTTTTGAGGGCTTTTCTCTCGCGATCTGTCCGAGAAGCATCTTCATAAACACTTACTATAGATCATCTCTCCAGCAATCAGTCTACACTGGTGAAATTGAAAGCATGAAACCAGTCATCATTTCAAGTGGGAAATTCTTTTATGTGAACTCCAGAGTGGACAATAGGATTCATTTCTCAAAGGCATATGTGTATGGTATAGCTTCCAAAGCAAGCTTTAAGTCAGAGCAACTGATATGGCAGAATAGAGCCCTAGAACTATAGCATGTGGGAAGCAAAAGATTACAGGTCAAAATACACTTTCTCTCTTTCCATCATGTTCTGATTTGCCTAACAGCTCTTTAAAAACAGATTTAGGCTGTGGACTTCAGGGGTCAAACTAAGAGCCACTTCCTTATGAAGTCATTTCATAGTTTTCCCATGAAATTTAATAGATGCTTCATCCTGAAAAGTAAGTCTGTTAAAAACTGTTTATGTTTTCTATCTATGTCCAAAGCAACAGAGTAATCAAGAGGAAATACTCATTTTGGAGATGTAGTAATAGGAGGGAGACTTGGTTTCATCTCATATCCTCAAGGGACAGGCCACAGTGCAGTTGTTCACACCATGCAGAATTATATTCCACTGCGATCTCACCTGGGAGTAAAGTTAATTTTAAGAAAGATTCTTCTACATGTGAGAAACCAGCTGAAATGTCAGCTTCCCCATTTCAATGTTTGCACTTTGAAAAACAAGAAGCTTCCATTTGTCAACTGCTAGGGTTTGCCTTACTGAGATACATAGGGAACAGTTCAACATTTGGATTTCATAGGGTTTTGGTTACTTTCAGTAGCTTAAGACTGGAATTGCATTTAAAAATTATTGTAACAGAACTCCTTGACTAGAAGTAGTTTGAGTGATTGCTATATAAAATACAGTGCAAAGCTCCTATGAATGAGAAAAACATGATGGAGTGTTCACTTAAGACACAGATATTCTTTGACCACCCCAGCTACCCATCAGCTTAGAAATAGCATCAAAATCCTCCTCTTCAAGAGACATCTGGAGCCAAAAGTGGGAGAGACAGGAGTACCCTCACAGAGCAGTAACTCAGCTCATAGTCCACCCTCTGCCAATAATTTAGTACACTCATCTGTTCTCACAAAATAGACATTTTCTACAATGATGGTGGTAGCAGAACAAATCTTAGGAAGATATCATTAAACCCTCGATAATGAGTTCATAAGCAAAGGTTATGAAGAGCATCAGGTACCACTTTTCATTCTGAACTAGGAAATTATTCACCCAACAAAAGCCTCAACTCTTAACTTAATTTCTTTGGCATCTCCCTATAAAGATATACTATTTCCAAATCCTTACATGTACTTACTCCAAGAGATTTCTGGCCAAAAGACTTTTTTATCATATGACTGCTCTGAGGTACACAAATGTCTAATATCAACTGGTACACTTGCTTGCTGGACTGCAAACTTCTGGACTGATGTGAGGGCAAAAAGCAGTTCATTTAAGAGAAGACTTCTTTAACATCCCATGCTTTCTCTTATTTTGAGATGCCCATGTTCCCACATTCATGACGCAAGCATGCTTTTTTAGGGAGGCCAGCCACAATTTTTTTAAGACAGGGAATTCACACACAGAGTCATAGTTCCATCCTTAGGTGTGAATATTTCCAACATTTTTGCTTTTTTTTTCTTCTAGAAATCGTGCTTTCAGCTTCTCTTCAAAGAGGCATATTTAAAATTGCTCAAAAACCTCTCTTAACCGTACAATTTCTAGAGCTGAAGTTTCAAGCAGTGAAGAGCTCACATGAGATTTGTGTGTTTACTGTGATCGAGTCAACAAAACCAAAATGCCCCATCTCTCAGAAGCTCTACATTGCTGAACTAACACAGCAAAGGATACTTTTTCCCTCTTAGAAAAGCAAATCTCTCAGAAATGAAAATGAAAGTGGCACGAGCTCATTACTGCTAGCAAATCAAGCAGAAACACTATTAGTCCCCCTCAGGCAAAGCTGATGGCCTTCCAATTAAAGGTCTATTCCATAGAACTTGTATAGTTTTCATCTTGGACATGAAAAGCATCCAGTAGCCTGCCTTTACCTCAGATATATGCAGATAACAGGATTATGACTGATGCTACAGGTAGGAGGTTCCAAAATGTCAGAATGAGAACTGGTATAACATTATGACTCCTCCATGCAGGACTGGCAATAACATGAATTGCTGTAAAGACATTTTGTTTGGATTTACGATTCTGTCTCTCTGAAGACCGTAAAATAATTTCCAAAACATGGTTCCCAATGTCAACTCTAGCCTTACTCATTTGGAGTCAAAGTCAATGAAGGCAAACAGCAAGAAATGGGAGTGGGGTGCAAGAGCAGAAAAGTTCCTAATTCTTTTCCCTGAGTTTTGGCTAACCTTGAAGATAGGCTGCACACAAACTCCCTACTGAAAAATGTGGAAAGGCTGGGGCAGAGGAATCCACATTCATACCTCAGCTTTGGGTTGCCTTGGTGCAGATTCCTTCCCAAGTTTGTGTGCAACAGGAGGCCAAGACCAACACTCTCAGCAAAGCCAGATCTCATCTGTCCCATATTTCTGCACATTTAGATTAAGCACTACTTCCATCACAGAATTTGGCCTCACTGGCATGCTGTTTACTAGCACAGGGGCCAACTTACCATGCAGTTGTAATACGAGGTTGGATAAGAGCTCACAATATCATGAAGCAGCAAAGGGAAAGTGCGAGTCATAAATTCTCTACGCTTGATAAGCGTAGCAAGAGCAAGGTCGTCTGGCAACCCTACCACTGCCTCTCTCAAAAAACACAGCTTGCATTTGAGCCTCGAGTAAAGGGGTTGTTTGAGCCTGTAATGACTTTTCTACCTGTTCTGCACCTGGAGGAGTCCCAAGCAGACTGTCACAACCCAGAAGCCAGCAAAATATCCTACACCCCACAAATGACAACAGGCCAGTCCCACACCATGCTTCCTGCATCCATGCAAAGGGAAGGCAAGAAGGAAAACCTAAGTCAACATACAGCCCTTGAGGCAGGAGAAGCAGAGAAAGTGATAAGGAACTTATCCCTCAAAACAGATCAGATTGGCTATGCATCTCCCTCGCCCAACCCGATACAAGTCTGACTTCACTTGCATCCATGCTCAAAGCCTTTGGAGGCCCCAGAGAAGGGATACCTCCCAGTCATAAGCCTTTCATTGGCTGGTTTATTCAGGGATGCACATGTAAACTTGTACTACATAGGAGAAAAAAGAAAAATCTTTCTGTTCCCACAGGGGTGAATTTGGGACAAACTGCTGCCCAACACAGCCACACTAGACAGACACTGGTCACTAATAAAACTTGCTATGAAACATGATCATTTAGTCCACAGATGCCACTGGAATTCCATAGTGAAAGAACACTCACACTTTTCTTCCCCAAAGTCATTGTAGTGACTTGCACTAGTCTCTACTTCAGTCTCAGAAGGTTGCTCTTTCCCTTTGCTAAACTGCCAGCACAAAGAAGTTTGTTTCTAGTGAACTGCAGCACTGGTTAAGAAAAATCTTAAGGATTCTGGGAAATGCTAAGCCTGTTAGTCAGCAACCATGTAAAGAAACTGGTCTCAGCTCCAGTTGCTGGGGAAAAAAATGCTGTGACCAAAGACATCTTCGCATTTAGTCAAGACAATAATACACTGTTTCTTCTGAGCAGGCGAGGAGAAAGAAAATCAATTTGACAGTGCAGCAAGAAGTGCCCCTTCTGTAGCAGCCCACATCACTAGGGCAGTAAGAACAGGCTGGCCTGACACACCTAATCACAACAAACCATCCTCCTGAAGCAGAATTTATGCCTCCGTTGCACTAGTTTTGTACCCTCGGGAAGTCTCTGGCAAGTCCAAGTCCACAGGCACTCAAGAGTCAGTCAGTACAATGATGCCTCAAAAGGTGCAACTGATCTAAGTTATGTCCTGGAAACACTACAAAGAAGATATGGTAAAGGGAAGACCCTTTGTACTACGTACGAGAGAAAAAAAAAAAAAATCTTTTTATTCCACAGGGGACAACATTCCCTGTCCTGCCTGGAACCTGGTTGCCTCATGGGCTAAATGAGCAAAAGAAATCACTTACATGAAAATGTAGTTGAAGCACAGAACCCGATGGAAAACTCTAGTTTCTATTAATGTGCTGTCCATGGAAAGCTTTATTGTATACGATTCTAGAGGGGGCTGTTCAACCCCAGCACTGTTCAGCATTTTCATAGGAAATCTGGATGGTCACTTTTATATAATGGAGATGAAAGCTCTTACATCCGACACTGAGCTGGAAAGCCTGCGTGTGCCACGGAGAGACAGAGTTTGAACTGAGTATGATGTGAATCAACAGAGCTGATGTGCAAACAGAAGTGCAGCTGGGTGCAGACAACAAGGTGCTGCACTGTGCTTGCCGCAGGAAAGCAACCAGTCCTTCTGCTGAGCTGCCGAAAAAGCTCGAGGGATTAGAGTAGATTGCAAGCTGGATACAAGCCAGCACTATCTTGTGGTTTCAAAAGGGGCAGATCGTATGTACAGCTTTAACAAGAGTGCAGCATGCAAGATACACAAATTAACCCCTCCCTTCTCTATATCCAAGGGAGTGCTGCCTCCAGTTAGTATATTGTACCTCAAAATAAGCTGTTGCCTAACAGGATAAAGTCCAGAGGATGGCAAACCCAATGCTGAGAAGCATATTTCCTGCGAGTGCAGACCAAGGGAGGGAGTGGGAAGAGTCACTACATTCAATCTTCTTAGGTACAAGAGCACTGAGAACACAGCCTGTGCTCTCTTCATTCAGGGCAAAAAATGACTGACTTGAGTTACAGCAAAGGAAATTCAGGTTAAACTTCACGGACAAGTTTTGTATCTTGAAGGATAATTAAGTATTAAATGAATACCTGGGGGAGATGATGGCATCTCCTGAACAGAAAGGCTCTTAGAATGGGTAAGACATCCAGGTATAGATTGTTCTGCTGTAGGGTAAAAGAATATGCAGGATGAGTTAGTAAGGTCCCTTTGCAGCCTTCATTTCACCTCCTGTAGATATAAACAGATGCTAATATTTTCCAGGTACACCCCTTATCAGCCCCACTCAACACACACACTCCCTCTCTACATAGTCTTACCCCTCTCTTCCTCTTCCACCTCCTTCCTGTCCTCAAGAGCAAGGGTATAACTTCCATTTCACATTTCCAGTCAGTCCCTTTTCCAAAATCTCTCCTTCCCTGAGATTGTAGCTTCCTTTTTGCTGCCCCACCATTCCCACAGGCACAAGTTAGCTTTTCTCAGAGGGTCTAAAAGGTAAGATTTAGATTTTTTTTTTTTTTTTGCCACTTTCTGCCTCTATGTCTAACTGGAGGAAAGCCTTCTGTACCCAGCTCTAGAAAGAGTTTTCTACTCATAGTTCACCTAGTAAAGGTAAGACCTAACCCACACCACGTGGCTCAGCTAGGGCTCAGATCAGTAATGCTGCCCGGCCTACATGCTGTCTTCTCACTTGAACCACAGTCAAGTCAAGTGCTATAGCTGTTAGCAGAGGACAGGAAAAATAAAGCTTACTTTCTTCCCTAGGTCACAGAGCCAGAGTGGAGAGCTTGGCTCAAGGGTAGCTGTCTCCTTCCTAAACCATCTCCACTGAGTTTCAGCTGGTGGTTTCCAGGGTTCTGGTTTCTGCTCTGGAAAAAGCCTGTTCTCAGCACCCTGTGGTCAGGCTGTGCCTGGTGCGTGATAAGACCAACCTTACAGACAGCTGTCACAAGAACCGCAGGGTGGGCAAGGCACCCAATGGGTGCTCATTTTCAACAGCTGCTTTCTCACTGAGCCTTTGGGAACTTTATGTACAGCAAGCATTTTCCCCTCAGCTACATATATATTGCAGACATTTTTTTCCAGGAAAAACAACAACAAAAGAAGTCCTACTCTTTTCCATGCAGAGAACAGTTTTGTAACTTCACATGACACTGCAGCAGTTCCCCATTCCCCTCCCAGCCCCTCCAAAAAGCGCTGTTAACAGACTAGCTCTTAGAGAAATAAGGCAGAGCACTGCTATCACCTAGGGCCTGTCTGATCAAGACCTTCCCACCCACTTCAGGATGGATACCTAGCCAAGTGCCATCATCTCCACCCACCGAGATAGTAACTGACATGCAGGTTAGGCACAGTTCCTTGTGGACAGGACATCTCTTTCTGCGCTCATGATCCGTGGATCTTGTCACATTCTGCTCACTGAAGCTGCTTGGTTTCTACGAGATTTGGGGAATCCCTCCTAAAGCTCCCTTGGGCAATGAATTGCCGATGACCAAGCCACTCAAATCACCCACAGGGTCACTCTCTCTGTTAGTTTCTTGTTTATGGTTCTACTTCTGAAGTTCCTGTCTCCAGAGGCCCTTTCCTTTCAGGAAAGTTCATCCCTGTAATCAAGCATTTAAAATGCATATGGCCTTCAAGGCAGATAATGCACTCCCACAAGCAAACAAGGCATTTGCATTTAGAGCATGAAGCCTGCAAGACAAGTTTTCCTTCTGCCTCCCACCTGATAAGTGGAGAGCTCTTGCACTGCTGTCATCAAGCAAGGTCTAAAAAATGATTTGGCAAAAGCTGCTGTCATTTGCAAGCCTGCCTCTTTGATCCTCCTCACACTGCTGTAATCAGGCCAGCATCTCTGCCAAGCAGAGCAACAGAACTGCTGCGTGAAAGCAGCCCGCTTGCTTCCTTTTTCCCTTCCCCTCTGTTGGAGCTGTGCTTCGTGACATTTCGTCTTACACAGCAAACCCCCCCCACTCCTCATTCCCATCTCTACCACAGCATTTCTAAGTTCATGGGAACCCTAACTGGTCAGGATTGACTAGAGGGTTTTCAAGCGAGCCTTTCACACTCCCCACTCCGACCAGTGGCAAAGCAAGGCAATTCTCTGTTTTGCATCATGCTGCTTTACGCTGGAAGCTCTATGGAATCACAACACCTTCTTGTTTATTTGCTTAGCAACCTACTGGATCTTGTAAGGGGCCTGACCCAGAGNTTTTGCATCATGCTGCTTTACGCTGGAAGCTCTATGGAATCACAACACCTTCTTGTTTATTTGCTTCAGGCCTAGGACTGTGCAACCTACTGGATCTTGTAAGGGGCCCGACCCAGAGTGCTGTCTGGCTGCACAAATTCTCCTGGATTCCAGGAAAATGAGCATCCATACGTTGTCTCCCATGAGCACGTGTCCAGACAAACATTAGTCATTTTGCCATACCATGTTATTGACAGACATTATCTTTCATTTCCAGTGCCTACTATTATATCATGTCTAACAGAAGGTGGAGAATAGGAGGAAAAATTAGGAAATGACAAACTCAAGAATAAGCCAGTTGTAAGGCCTGTCTCTGCCTTGCCAAAAGCCCTGGTGAAATCCCTGACTCTCTTCCAGGGGTCCACACGCATTAGCAGTGCAGCAAATACCAACTTGGGAGGAAGCATCCATTAAGATGGATACATTGAGGTGCCTCAGTCAAGCAATGCTTGTTTTTAATTTTTTTTTCCCTCAAGGATCTTCTGATTTCTGAGCCTTGAACATGCCAGGTTTTACAAGCTTTTTTGCCTTGTTACTTTTTAACACAGTAACTATGCATTTATTCCAAGTCGATGAGGAGACACTCAAAGAAAAGCACCAAACATGGGAGGACTGTACTACGATACCTAAGGCCTGGCCATAATGACCTAAAGGATCAAAAAGTCAAAACTTGCCCTAATTCATGCAACATTTAAAAACAAGAGTAGTTCAAGTACTCTTGACTCAGTATTTTAATTCTTTATTATTTACAAGTCAGTCATTACTGACAGTATAAAAAGCACAGCTGAAATGCAGAATAAAATGGAAGTCATATAATCACTATTTGAGATATTTTTATGTGAAGGTAAGGGAGAAAAGGAGATAAAACGATTTGTAGAACTAGCAGGCAGACTTTCACTTGTGATTATGATTCACCTAGTATATCCTTTCATTATTTACACTTTCATAGGCTGTTTTTAAAAGGAACCAGTCTAGGTCCAAACTACTGAACTATACTTGTCTAGAGAGCATGAAATCAGAGCCCTGCAACATGTGCTTTTGTAGTTAGCATCCACCACATAATTAGTACTTTAGCATTTCTAAGTGGAAGACTCTTTGAAGCCTTCATAGGTATTTTTAACTTCCAAAACAAGTAATTTGTCCGCTGAAAGTACTCTTAGTTCTGTCTCAATATAACAGTCAGCAGAAGGGGTCTTCATTCACAGAACTTCTGTACATTGCCACAGTATTCCTTTTTAAGAACTCTTCTACTGTGATTGACTAGTGTGGGCACCACATCCCTGAGAGGATCTTGCATTTCACGAGACTCACATCAGCATTTCCTTATTAGGGACAAACGGGGCCTTTTTCTTCGGTGACAGTTAACAGCAAAGGAAGTATTTAGAAAAGACTCAGTGTTAGACTCCCTTTCACTTGATCCCTGCAATCAAGATCAGTATTTCAGTGGAGCAGTTACTAGTATATCCTTGAAAAGAAAGAGAGAGGGAGAGCAAATTAAATACACAGTATTGGCTGTAAACATGTCATCATTTTTTTCACTCAGGGTCTAGGATCAAAATTTGTCCTTTTGCATTTGATCTTAAAACATAAGTATCCCATGCCTGTGAGCATTTAATAGGTTTCCACCTTATTTGACTTGTTCTTTGTCTTCTGATTTGCAGCAGACTTAAAGACTGAAATTTCGTCTGGTTCAGGGCAGTAACACCTGACATGCACTCAGTTAACCCTGCTATCCCACATCTTCAGTTTTTTCCCCTTTTATTCTCCAAGTGTACTTAAGATCAGGAAAAGTTCAGGAAAAAAGAGGCAAAAGCCAAGAGCATTATCACCTACAGAATAGGGGCCAGATGCTTTCCACAGTGAGCCAAAGAGGTACCTCTGACTCTATCCTAGCACAACGGGAGTGCAGAAAACCCCCTCCGTAAGGAGTCTGAAGTAATAGTATAAACATCAGGCCTCTTCACTGTTGTCTGCTGGAAGTTAGTAATATTTACTTGACTGCAGTATGTGGACATGCTCCCTGAACACGAAGGACAGGAATTTTTCATTAAGCAAAGTACTCTGAACCTCCTGAATTGTTAAAATTTTCCCTCCCAATCATTCACAAACTTAAAAATATCAACTGGTTCTGTTTGGTTGAATATATTAGTAGCCTCCCTCGGCAGTCAAAGTGTGGATCTTGCAATCAAGAGCAGTCTCTTGACTGCTTAAGGCAGCTCTTAATCTTGTTCTTCCTTAACTATGCCAACCACTGTCCTCCAAACAACTTTGGAGAACTAATCAAAGTAGAGTACCAGGTAAAACACATTGAAGATTTACATCAAGATCAACAGTTTTTCATTACTGAACAACTTGACTATAACCACCAGGAGAACAGCAAGCCCAGATGTTCACTCCATTTGCAGAACAGCACCAGACACTTGAGCAACAGTTGCTACAGTGGAGTTGCCAACTTAAAAACCCTGCCAACATTCATTTTATAATGGTAATGAGGGGATGCTCCTTCGATCAGTACTGTGCTACCATAGTGAAGAGAAACTTGCCATTGCTTAAAGTGGCAAACAGAAATGAGAGTGATACCTGAACTATTTAAGAAACGACCTCTTTATATGCTATTCCTCACCTCCTATAGAAATTCTAAGGCTTATACAACATACTCCACTCTGGTCATGACAAAACTTGTGCAGAAATCTTCCTTTTTATGATACATGTTTTGATGCATCTGATATCGATTCCCAAGTTGCAGGAATTTAGTTTAATCAAAATAACGAATGAGAAGCTTCCTGCTACAACCTGCTACAAACCAGTTCAAGAAATAAGCAGGAGAAAGCAAAACTCGCTTCTTGGCAAAAACACAGCTTTGTTTTTTTCAAACCAGCTACCAACTGCCTTCGACTGCAAGTTCCCCAAATACATTTATTCAGTTATCCCATCTTTGTTAAGCAACTGTGTTTAATAAGCTCCGAGTCACAGTAAAGCGCACACTGCGTTATCTTGGTGCAATAGGGTAAATATGAAATCCTGACTGGCTTTAACAGAGCACACAATTTACACGCACAAAACGTGCATAAGGGACACATAACTTTTCTTAAGCCAAAGCATTGGAGACAAATCCCTAACAGCAACCAGCAGCTGCCACAGCACTGCACTATCACTGTCACCTAAACACTGGCAGGTCCTAAGCGCTCCTGTTAAACTGAAACCAAGTGTGTGATTAGGGTCAGGCTCACAACTAATCAGCGTGTTTCACCGCTACCACAGGAAAACTGGGAGAAGAGGAGAGTTCTCCAATGCAAAATGATCCTATCAAGATGGCTTTTCTGGTGCAAGAGTCTGAGCAGCTCCACCTCTTGTACACAGGGCTTCACATCAATAGGAGATGGAAGCAAGATACTCACAATTTGCACACACAGATTATTTCAGTATTTTAATGGCTGTAATATGGTTATCAGTGTTGCCTCTTTTAAGACCTTGATCTTGACAATCTGAAACGTGCCTGATAATGCAGAAGCCATCATACTGCAATATCATCTGTGCAGTCCCTTAATGCCAAGCATGAAAATAAGCCTGGGAAAAGGCAGCCTGTCTTCACGCATCTGCACTGTGGCGGGCTCTGAGCAGCAAGGCTCCCTTGGCACCTGGAGCAGCTCGTGGCAGTGCGGTACTGCACGCTGAGTGACAACGAGGGCTTGATTTCAGACAGGGGCAGAGCTGGGATGGCAGAAATTTGCCAGGCAGAGCTCTAACTCCTGCACCCCTTTCCGAAGGGAACTGTCATTTCCCTGCTGTTGAGTTTTCATCTGGGCTGTTTCTCACAAGCCAAAGCAGCCAGCTAAGTCCATTCACAACCAGCGATGTGACCAGCCAGGAGAGAACGGGGGTAGACCTGAAAAGGCTTTTGGCTTCCTGCTGTGCTTAAATTATGATTTAATACTGAAAAGTTGGCGTGGCAACCAAAGGCTTGACAGCAAAATGTCACGGCCATGTAGCAGTCCCAGAAGGGGCCAAATGAAAACACTTCCATAGGCTGGTCGGTGCCCTATATAAACTTGTCAGCACTGCTGTGCCAGTGAGGATTACATCAGAAGGAAGCGTTCTTAGTACACTGAGCAGGTCTGCACTGAGTGAAGAGCAAGAGGGTCTCCAAAACACTTGGAATGGACCTTGGCACCGCAGCCGGGTTCCTTTCGCTCTTTCCACTGGTTGCCACGGGCTGCTGAGAGACGCTGTTGTTGCCCATGAGGGCTGCCCATGAGCTGCCTTTGTCCTTGCTCTCCCTAACCCCTCCTTGCCTGGCCTGCTCCTGCCCCCTTCTCTGGGAAGCCTGGCAATGCCCTCCCTCTCAGTCCTGACACAAATACTTCCTTTGATTAGAGAGTTTTCAAAAGCTGTTTGCTTTAGCCACAAGAACCAGCTGAGTAAGCCCCCATCTCGGAAATCCAGCCTTGCACACAGAGGCTGGAAAAGGGATGCCAGTGCCTTTAAAGGGTAAGACACACATAAGTGGAAATTAGTGCAGCACACGGGAGCTGTGTCAGATAGATCAAAGACCTCTTGCCAACTGCATAAACAATGTGTCTGCATCTTCTGAAGTCGGAAATCTACCTCGTCTGTACTAGCCAGGCTCACAGGCTTAATGCTGTTTGTGCTGGGAACATTACATAACCCATTGGAGCATGTCCTTGACCATTACACATGCGCCACATCTTCGAAGTCATCCTATACAGCAAGCTGAGTCCCATATGCATCAAAATCAGCTCTTTACTGTACAGCCTTCATTAAGTATTTTCCTGAAATACTCCAAGGGCTAGAAGCCTTCTAGATATGGATTGAATATAAGCCCATGCAGTGACACCTTCCTGTTTCCACAAGCTCTTGTGCCAACCTGCTCAATCAGAGGGCTGGACTGAGAAGCCAGTAAGTGAAGTTACCAGCTAATCACTTCCAGGGTGGCTTTGCCAATACTGAGGGTCAAGAATCCATTCCTGCTGCCTCTTTGCGCAGCCTTTTGTTGTTAAGAGGCAGCAATTAAGGAAGAGACCACTACTTCACTAGAGACCCCTCCACAGTACCTAAAGCCTTTGAGAATAGTGTAGCTAAGACATCTAGGGAACATAATGCAATGGCTTCCTTAAGTACCTTAGAAAGCAGATATAAATTGGTACCTTGTTTAGTGCTGTTTGGAAAGACTTGAGCATCCAGCCTGCCCTTGTGCTTATAGTTATTACTATAGTATAACTATAGGATAGTTATTACGTTACATTTTATCCCTCAGCGTTTTATCTAGTTTTAAGCAAATAATTTATCATCTTGTCCTTCCCTGAATGAAAATTGCTCCACTTCTTGCAAGGAAACTACGCTACGTTTAACTCCACCAGTCCCTATACTTCTTTCACTTATTCCAACACTGCTGTTCTGTCCTACATTTCACACCTCCCTGATCACTTATTTTGCTATCACAGGCCTTAAATTCTTAGAGTTCTACCAAGACAATTGGAATTTGCAAATTCTGCTTTTATCTAGGGGCATCACTAAATACAGAATGTTTCCAGACACTCCCGAGCTCTACCACAGGGCATGCAGAGACAAACTACAGATTTCACACTATACAGAAGGGTTATGTTTGCCTGTCGCTCCCTGCATATTCCTCTCCTTTTGTCTTTGATTGAAGACACAAGCAGTGACCAGCTCGTGGACAGCCCTTAAAGACAGTGCAAGGAGGCTCCCAAGCACACATGCATACGTACAGCCGAGGCTTTGTTCTCCTCTGTTTACTCACAGGGCAAACAACTGGGCATTGTTCCTGTTTGACAAATTGTAACAGTTCAGCTAGGAGCAATCTAGCTCCAGCTGGTTAGAGCTGTTCTGATCTCTTACCTCCTCCCTTTCCCTCTTTAATAATCTATGAAGCCACATTGCCCAGGGACAAATGGAGAAAGTACAAGCTGCCTGTTGGCTTCCTTCCCACTTCAACACCGGGCTAACCAAAGTCCCTACCTCTGTCTTCGCTACCAGTAAGTTCCTTGTGTCCCGTAAGTTCAGCTTGCAGTTGAGAGATCATCAACATTAACAGCCTGTATTTCTTACTTTTGGTAGGAACAGCGAACAGCAGAGAGACTTTCTCAGGCCCCACTAAAGGACTCTCACCTCCGCAGTCACAAGAGATTTGAGAGACTTACAGTTCACTTGAAGACTGTTGGAACATGGCCAGCTGCAAAACCTCAGAGCTAATTACTGTTTTGCCATGTGCTGCACCTGCTGCAAGAACACATTGATTATGCACTGTTAATGCACCAGCTCTCACACTCAACTCAGACTACTGCCTCCAAGAAAAGTATGAGGAAAGGCTACAACCAAAACAAAGCCATTCATTTTATCTGCTGGATGCATGTGGAGAAGTAATACCAGAAAAATGACTAAGCTGACATAAGACTTTCTTTCCAAAGAGAAAAAAAATAGCCATTACATATCTAAGAGCTCTATTTGAGAAAGACTGTAAGACTCAATCACAGAGAAGACATCTGTCTCACAACAGTTCATAGCCCTTACAGAGAAGGGCTGGCAGATCAGGTTGGTACACAGTCACACCAGGTATGTTGTAGATCTGCCAGCAAAATCTAATAGTACTATGAGTATAGACCCAAAATGAAATTCCTGGTCCACTGAAAGTGTAGTCCTGCTCACAAAGATAGCTTCATCATTGCAAGCCCATCTGAAAGCGTGCTTACTAGTGTCACTTCTCTCAGAGGTTTCCAGACCTCTCCTATATCAGGAATACCTCGTCGCAGAACCCCAGTATGTCCTCTAGGGATTCTCAACCCCGCCATCAGTGAAACAAGTGACAGGAGTATCTCCCATTACTGCTAGTACATAACAGGGCTGCAGCTAGAACACCAACTAAAATCAGCAAAACTGCAACTGTGACACGGTGAACACTAATCAGTACCCATCTTGCATAGCTATGAATGGGGCTTGGCCATATCACTGTGCCAGCTACTATCCCCCCTACCAGGTGCACTGCAGACAGCCTGTGTGATGTGGAAAATGTACTAGGTAGCAGGTACATCAAGGTCCAGTGTATAGAGCAAAGCCCTGCTGCATTTCCCATGGGCAACGGGGACTGCAGCTTGCTCAGCCACCACAGTCGGATCAGCAGGGCACTCCACGTCCCGCTCGCTCCCCAGCGCAGAACGAGGAAGAGGCACACGGGAAAAGCAGGGAAAGCATTTATGGGCATCTCTTGTACCGGCTTAACAAACGAGATTTGTTTTCAATACTGGCTTAAAGAGGAAAAAACAGTTCTGTTCAATAAGCAGATTAACAGATAAATAGTGAAATCCATTCTCAGGATAATCTTCATGGCTAGCATAGCCTTTTCCAAGACCTTGGCTTTACATTTTTTTCCCAACTTCTGTAACTGAGTCTTCAACACTGAGCTAGTGTTGAAATAGCTCTAATTAGAAACCTGAAGGCTTTGCAGAGCATCAGTTAAAATCAAACTTGTACCATCAACCGGAACCTGACCTTTAATTTCTGGCCAAACAGTGGATCACAAGCAAAGTGCACAATTCATGTAGAGAAAATTTGTGCTTATATATGGTTAAAGAAATGATTTTAAGAACTAAAAAACATGTCACAATCAAAATAACAAGCAGAACATGAGTCCCAATGTTCTTTACTAGATATCCCCCATAGCTATTATTCACACCAAGTACTGGACCACACGGTTAACATGCCTCTTGCGTTGTATTTCATATACTTAAAGTTAATATTGCAGGGCAGGCTTGTGTGCAGGGACTCTAGACATCGTTTTACCCTTAGAAACGCTTACGCTGAGTCCCTGCTGGCGCTGAAAAAGCATCCTCAGTTCTGAGTTGGGTGAACATACACTCACCACCAAAGCACAGGGCGAGCATAGCTCGTACCACGACATCTCATGACTGCCGCCCTCCACTTGTTCTTCCGTTACTAAGAATTCTGTAGATAAACTTGACTTTATCTGAAGGCAGGAAGCCAGCACCGGATGCCGAGAGTCAGGAAGGACTTGCAGCCTATTGCACCGAGAAGCAGCTCTAGAGGAACAGTCATTTTCCCATGTACGTAGGAAAACAAGGCAATTAAACACTTGAGTGCTGTGCCAGTTTATTTCTGTCTGTAGTAGGCTCACCACTACAGCAAGCAAAGGTTTCTAAGGTATACCTTATTTTGGGAAGTCCTTTCCCCTTCCAATTACAAAGGGGGATGGAGAGCATAGAAGGGAATGAACAGTTGAGGCTCTTTGGTAGCCTGAGGTAACAGAAATTAAAGGTCCTAAGAGCAGAGGCGCTACAGCAAGGCTGCTGAACCTCACAGACACTAATGCTTTCTCTTTGCCAGGCACTTTCTGTAGAACCTTAAATGCATGTGCTTACCCGTTTAGCTAAGGATACATGTCCTTTTGCACACCAGAAGCACAGCAGAAGATTTCACAGGCCAAAACACAGGCCTGCTTTCTCAGAGTTAGTATCCACTCTGACATCACGGAAAGGAACCATCACAGCCCTCAGAAACTCCTATCACATAGCAACATAGCACATTACTTCGATGCTGAAAAAGGAAAACTGCTAGGCCAGTTTTCGTCTCGGGACAGCAGCTATCCCCAGGGCGGCCACAAGTTAAGGATGGCAATGGCACAAAGTTTCTGGGTCAAGGGAATCTTCTTGGCTCAGGCAGCTGTTAAGCAGCTCACGTGGGAGAAGAGAGGCAAACCTTGCAGGGTTTAACTGGTTAGCCACCTTTCCTACTAGGGTAGGGGCTAGAGCAATAAGCAAATATATGTGAGAAGGCCAGTTACTCATAAAGGCTTGGAACAAGCTTCCCTGTCCTGAAAGGATAACTGTGCTTTACTCAAACGCAATATACCACAATCCAGGCAGGCAGTGACAGACCTGGTTCTACTTAAATAAACAGACAGGTGGATCAGAGTCTTCTTCCTTCTAGCTCCTGCCTGACTCTGGGAGAAGCAACTTCCTGCTTCAGTGGCTGGAAACATGTGGAGCGCTGCGGATGGGATATAGGGGAGTGCCGGCCTCCTCCCTATTCCTGCAGCCTGCCACTCCCCAGAGGGAGAGTTCACTCTTCCTCGTTGTTTCTTTTTTTTTCCTAAATCTTCTAGGACTAAAGTCCCCTGAGACTTGCTTACCTTAAGGAACTCAGAGACTGACAGCCTTAATTTTACACAACCAACAACCTGTCACCTGGCCAATCCCTAGAGAGATCTTAAATCAGGCATAACAGATAAGATACGGGTAGATCAAAGGTGTGTAACCAGCTCCCTGCTAGCCTCGCCAGGCTCCTTTACCTTTGTCCCTGAAGCACTGTGACTTTGAAGTACAAATCCTGCTCTCTTGACTTAGATAAATCCTTCAGGAAAATCTTTACATTGTGTAAAGTACAGACCAGCCCCTACCCTGCTAGAGATAAGTTACAGCACAAGAAATAGCTACAGCCCTGGAGGGAATATCATGTCGTAGCCATTGACCTGCATGACTGCAGTCACCCTGCTCTGGGGCTGAAGTCACCCTGTGACAAGAGTGACATCATCACCCTCACCTTATAGCACCAAGTTTCAATTACAGCCTAATTCAGGGCTATAATAAATTCTGAGTAAACATTTAATAGGGCTCATATATTCCGCAGGACTTGCTCTTTATTCAGTTACCTCTGGATATGGCTACCTTTCATCTCCTTACCAAAGCCCAAATACAAGCCAGCAAGAATTACTGGCTCTTCCACCATGACATCCAGCATTTCCCAGGCATAAGAGCGACTTAGGCAAAATCTTCAGGCTTCCCAGTTCAACCGTTAAGAAATATAGACGTCTTCTGCCAGTTTGAAGATGAACAACAAACACCAGAAACAAACACACACACAAAAGCAGTTCTGCTGGCACTTACACCGCCAAGAAGCTCAAGTTACTTAGAGAGTTTTCCTATTTGCCAAGTTTAAAGCTCCAAAGCACTACTTCAGGGTTCAAGTACACTGAAAGTACAGATCAGCATACAAGGGGGTTTAGAACTATCTCCAACAAACATTAGTGCAGTGGTGTAAAACTTAACAGTGTTACATAACATTGCACCTGTTCATTTCACTACTTCATAAGTACTTCCTAAAAATTAGAGAAGGAAAAAAAAAAAGCCACAAACGTACACTCAACTATCACAAGACTCACCACAAACAAAGCTCCAGCAAAAGAGGAAATACTTTAATGCTGACCTAAAAATTTTTTTTTTTATGAAATTCCAGGCAACTAGGGAGAGATGAAAGAAAACTAACTTTCTACTGAGTCAGCAACATAAAGCTCACGTTCAGCAGCACATCAGCTATTGCACCTTCGCTCAACGATGAGACCACGGCTTCATGCAGCTTGTCCTATAACTGTACGAGCGACTGGCTCAAGGAACCAGATTTGGCCTTCGGGTAACAGGGTATGAGCACATGTTTTTCATGGGTAGTCTACACGTGTCATTTCTCACATGATTGCTAGAAGAGCACATAAATGCTCATAAATCTTCTGTGGCAAATGCACTTCGACATAGTTGGAGGCACTTAGTCCCATTATGAAATTGTCTAGACCACATGGCATCCTTTCCCTGTTCAGCTGGCGGGATGCTCGATGGGGGATGCTATACAGCAGCAGCCTTAAAAGGCACCCCTGACACTTGCTTTCCCAAGCAGCTTGGTTTCCCCAGGACACTCAGAAAGACTCATCCAACCTCAGGGCACTAATATAAAATGGATTGATTGTATCACATCATATCTGTGTGCAAGTTTTCATGTAGAATTAAAATACCATTCATTTGGCTTATCTTAATTTAGTTCAAGAGAAACAGGCTCCCTTTTAGTGGCTTTTAATGACGACGCCGTGAGCAAACTGAGAGGAAAGGTTAGAAGTGACAAAAGTCTAGAGATAAGAGCAATCCTTATACATCAGCTTGTGATGACGAGTGAGAAAGGCCACAGATGTCAACTCGACATGGTCACGGCCACACAACTTTTTCCCTCTGTGAATTGGAGTAGCCCTTTATCCAGGCATTCACAGGCTACAGTATTTCACATGAATGAATGACAGGGTAAGAATCAATAAGCGCTCTTTTTCCTTACTCAAACACTTGAAGAAATAATTGAAACGTCACAGACCTCAGTCGCAATGTCCATTTAGTTTGCTAAATGCCACAAGATCTCTTGTGCAAAAGCAAGTCAACTTCTTACATCTAATGTAGCTAATCCCATGATCCCTGCTACCACAAAGGGGCAGAATTTCAAGTACAAACATGGCACTATAATCAAAAGCTCTGAAGTTGAAAGACTCTGTTTCCTGCAGTCTCTGCGATGCTGAAGCTTTCTGAGAAGACACGTGAAGAAGACTTCACTCTCAGCAGACTAGACCATTGTTGCCTGCAGTGTGAAGCTTTTCCAGCACACACGCACTCTCAACCTGCCTTTGTTGCTGTGAGTGCACAGCAAGGTCCATTATCCCTTTTGCTGAATAGCCTTTTTTTGTTTTTTTGAATGATGCTCAAAGGCAGTTTTCAGATGGCCATCAATGTTGATCTGAATCTGACAGCCTAGCCCAACATTGCATAAGCCACAAAGGAGTTTGCTTTCACTGGCAGCACTCCCAATTCTGTCATATTAGGGCTCTGCCAACAGCTATTGTCCTTGACAAGTGACTCTGCACAGCCATAACAGGATTCCTGCAAAAAGGTCCTTCCCACGCAGCTCGGGAGAAATCATTTGGCATTGGAAGGAAGAAAAACCATTAAGAAGTACTGAAGTTCAGGAGTTTAGCCAAAACAAAACAGTACCATATGCAACTAGAAGAGGCCTAGGCAGTCTCTAACGACACAGCACGCTCCTCGCATCTTTTTCTTTGTTTGTTTTTCCATATAAATCAGCTTTGGAGAAGGGGAAATGATATCCGGGGATTTCCCCTGTCCTTTAGAGCAATTAAGCACGCAGCCATAGTGCAGGTCGTTCCTTTTCTCTGTCTCTCAGAATAGCATCCAGAGATAACGAGGCATTTCCACAGTGTAAGGGTAGGTAGTTAAGTTAGCAGGCCAGTCACTATACGACTGGCTTCTTCCCAGGCTGGCCCGGGGCAGGAGGTAAAAAACACTCTGGGGAGGACTAAAATATTGTATCTTGCTAACCCTGAAATATCTCCTGCAGATTCTACTTTATTAACATCCTCTAACTTATGATGAAACAAAGTGCAGAAATGGTCCCAATTGCAAGATTAAAACATTTTCTTTTGGGAAACAGAAAACGCTTCTTCCTCCCCTCATTAAAACAGAAAGCCTCCTGCAGAAAGTTTCTTTCCATATAGCTGTGTTTTCCAACGAATAAAATGCTTTGTTGCAAAGCTGTCAGCCAGCTTGAGTTATGCAGAATACAATCAAACTGCTTAAATATTGACAACAAGTGTTTTCCTTTTAGAAAAGGGAAATGAAAGAACATTATGAGTCACTTCCCCATATAAAAAGCGAGGTAAAGGGGGATTTCAGGGAGCCGGTGAAGCCAGCAAGTCCAGAAATGGCATGCTAATCTATCAGAACTGATAAAGGGCAGTTACTCCGTGGGTAGCTATTAGTTTATGTATAGGAACTATATTTGAACAAGGAGCTGAGCAAACTTGTAAGGACTAATCTTCACAAAGTAAGAGTTACCCGAGTGTGCTTAGCTCGTGTTTGACCGAGGTGCCTTTGCACAGCAAGAACAACCTCAGTTAACAGCTGGGGCCTGTGACTGTGCCATAAACGGCTGAAGCAGAAAGAGGGGAACCCTCGGCCCCTGTGCATAACACCCTGCTCTAACTCGCAGTACTGCAGGCAGTTTCTTGAGCTCCATGGAAGGGTCTCTGGCATTCACCCACCTTCCCTACAAACAAGCCAGAATTTATGTAGTGTAAGGCCATAGCGTCTGCTACAAACAGATAACCCTAGCGGGCAAAAAGAAGCCCATCCATCCTGTGCCAACTGCTCTGCATCCATGGAGAGAGAACTCAGAGCATGAGAAGCCAAACGGTTTAAATCTCAGCTCGCTTTTCAGCTAGACGAACTTCCTTACTCTTTCTCACATCTACAGGCTGACACCCCATCCCCTTTGCTCTGCTTTTAGGACAGCAAAGGGAGGACACATTCTGTGCAAAGCGCCTGCAAATCTTGGAGCAGAACATTGTGTGTCTTCCCTTTATCTGTTATTGCTGTTGTAGATACAGTCCCTCTCTTGCTTTGCGATACTAGGCAAACTTTGCTCTCTCTGATGAAAGGGCAAAAACACTCTCTACGTATCTAAAGCAAGAAGATGAAAGAGAAGCTCCGTAGATCATTTTCTTCTGTTTCTGTCATGCAATCCTTGCACCAGCAGACAAGGTACCTGAATGAGATCTGAATTTTATAGAAATATGTCACGTGCAAGCAGAATACTATAGACACTATCTTCTGACAACTCTATCCCTGGCTGGTCTCTAGGTGCACATTTTGTCTTTCTATAACTGCACAAGGTTACATACCTTCTCCCATTCCAGGAAACAACATGTGTGACTTGAATAGAATAACTTCTGTTTATAAATTGAGAAAGTCTTACCATTCTTGTAGCTGAGAGACATCTATATTTGGACAAAGCATTAAAGATACAATTTTCAAATGTAGCTGGCCAATTTGACTGTTCAGTTAAATTCTAGAAGAACTGAGTCCTCTGAGGACCTTTGGAAAAAAATCCTCCGAATAGATAGCAACATAGTGAAGGTCTGAAAGTACTACAAGGAAGTGGAAACTTGACAGGCACTAAAGAACATCACCAAATCCTGCAAAGACAAATCTCATTCTGTTCTTCTGGCTTGCAATCCACTTAATATTGCTGTGGTTTCTTTCCTATAATATTGCTATGTTACACTACTAGGACCTAAAAAAATGCTGGTTTTCTAGGCTGCCTTTCACAAGAGCCCTGGAGAAGTACCCATAAGCTGCTTGTAACATGCTTTAAAGACAACTGGATCACAGATATTGCAGACACAGGAAGTTTTCATACTGCTCCAGTGGCTTGAGTAAAGCTCCCATATGTGAAGTTCCATGTTCGTACATAGGTAAAAGAAACTACTGTAGACACCTGGTATGTATATTGATAGGGCTATGAGGGCATCAAGTGGTCTTAATTACCCTGACATCTCGGGTCTCTAACATGCACCCATGAGCTCTATTTAAGCTCAGGCTCGGGTTCTTGCTGTTTAGTTTCTCTGTGTTGTGTTTGTGTGTTTATTTTGGTGGGAGTTATTTTCTGAATTGCTTGGTTAGATTTCAGATTTGCCCTGTAATAGTGGATAAGTGAGTGAACATTATGTTGTGGCTGACCTTGGCTGATCTCATCAGATCTGTTGTGGTTGTCTTTCTAGGTGCGATGAGTCTGTGTCTCTTTCTATTGAAGGCTTGTTGTTGCTGGCTGTTGTTATGAAATCCTGACTTGCTCTTGCTGGAATAACCTGCTCTTCCTGTAACTTGAAGTAAGTATATTGAAGTAAGTATAAGCTTCTCAATCATCTGTTTTGAGCAGCAAAAAACAAGCAAACAAACAAAAAATTAGTAAAACACTGGAAATCTAATTGACTGCTTCTGATATAGTGCCAGCGACCACTGCTGTTAGAAATAAAATTTAAGCTGGAATACAGCTGTTATTGAGGAGCTTACAGCTTAGTTTTTGGTAAAATGTTAACATTTTTGCCTATATTTTTAATGGAGGCGGCTATATTTTTCTGGTAGAACTGGTTTGCTTATCACTAGTACTGTTTAAATCACTGAATCACAGAATGGTGAAGGTTGGAAGGGACCTCTAGAGATCATCTAGTCCAACCCCCCTGCACAAGCAGGGACACACAGAGCACCTGGCACAGGGTGACATCCAGATGGGTTTTGAAGATCTCCAGAGAAGGAGTCTCCACAGACTCTCTGGGCAGCCTGTGCCAGGGCTCTGTCACCCTCAAAGGAAAGAAGTTCTTCCTCACATGGAGATTAAACTTCCTGTGCTTCAACTTGCACACCTGTTGCCCCTTGTCCTGTCACCAGCCAACACAGAGAAGAGCCTGGCCCCATCCTCCCTACATTCACTCCTCAGGTACTTGAACATGTTAATGAAATCTTTCTTCTCCAGACTAAACAGACTCAGCTCGCTCAGTCTGTCCTCATATGACAAATGCTCCAATGTCCTCATATGACAGATGCTTAATCATCTTTGTGGCCCTACGCTGGACCCTCTCTAGAAGCTCCATGTCCCTCTTGTCCTGGGGAGCCCAGAACTGCACCCAGTGCTCCACGTGCAGCCTCACCAGAGCTGAGTAGAGGGGAGGATCCCCTCCCTCATGCTGTTGGCAACGCTCCTCCTGATGCAGCCAGGATCCCATTGGCCTTCTTGGCCACGAGGGCACATTCCTGCCTCATGGTTAACTTGTTGTCAACCAGGACTCCCAAGTCCCTCTCCACAGAGCTGCTTTCCGGCAGGTCAACCCCTAATCTGTCCTGGTGCCTGGGATTACTCCTCCCCAGGTGCAGGACCCTGCGCTTGTCCTTGTTGAACCTCATGAGGTTCCTTTCTGCCCAACTCTCCATCCTGTCTAGGTCCCTCCGAATGGCAGCACCGCCCTCGGGAATGTCAGCCACTCCTCCTAACTTCGTGTCATCTGCAAACCTGCTGAGGATGCACTCTGTGCCCTCATCCAAGTCATTGATGAACAAGTTGAAGAGCACTGGGCCCAGTACTGACCCTTGTGGGACACCATTGGCCACAGGCCTCCAACTAGACTCAACCCCATTTATCGCCACCCTCTGGGCTCTGCCATTCAGCCAGTCCTCAATCCACTTCACTGTCCACTGCTCCAGTCCACACTTCCAGAGCTTTCCTACGAGGATGTTATGGTAAACTGTGTTGAAAGCCATGCTGAAATCAAGGTAGCCAACATCCATGGACCTCCCACCATCCAGCCAGCCAGTCACCCCATCGTAGAAGACTATCAGGTTCATCAAACATGACTTCCCCTTGGTGAATCCATGCTGACCACTCCTGATCACCTTCTTTTCCTTGGCATGCCCAGAGATGGTCTGTAGGACGAGTTGCTCCATCACCTTTCCAGGGACAGAGGTGAAGCTGACTGGCCTGTAGTTTCCCAGATCCTCCCTCTTGCCCTTTTTGAAGACTGCAGTGATGCTGGCTTTCTTCCAGTCCTCTGGCACCTCCCCTGCCCTCCATGACCTCTCAAAGATGATGGAGAGCAGCTGAGCAATGACCCCTGCCAGGTCCCTCAGCACTCTGGGGTGCATCCCATCCGGGCCCATGAGTGTCCAGTTTGCCTACATAATCCCTAACCCAATCCTCCTCGACCAGCAGAAAGTCCTTCTCTCTCCTGGTTCTATCTCTCTGTAGTTCATGGGGACCAGCCTGAGCAGTAAAGACAGAAGCAAAGAAGGCATTTAGTAACTCTGCCTTCCCTGCATCCTCCGTGACCAAGGCACCCTCCCCGTCCAGCAGCGGACTAACATTTCCTCTAGTCTTCCTCTTGCTCCTTCCGCTCCTAGCCGTGTGATTATCCCAGCAGACATCAGGGTGGTTGAAATCCCCCATAAGGACCAGGGCCTGGGATCTTGAGGCTTCTTGCAGCTGCGTGTAGAAGGGCTCATCCACTTCCTCTCCCTGGTCAGGAGGCCTGTAGTAAACAAGCAAGTGTCAGGCGATGGCACTCCTTGCAGCCTGACCCCTGAACAGCCTCATGCTTTACCGGTTGTTCAGTCCGGGTGCTCGGCTCCTCCTTAGTGAGTGCTGATGTGGCTCTCTGACGAGTAATTGCCACAGTGGGTAACGCTGGGGAGCTCGCCGGGCTCGCACGCCCTGCCTGCGTGCACTGCCGCGCTAACCGCGCTCCCTGGGGCAGCCCTTGTAGGCGCAGGGCTTGGGTCATCCACCCTGTTGACTGTGCCCCGCTGTGTCAGCATCACTGGGACTGGGGCTGCCCCACTCTCCCCACTCTGGGGCTTGCTCTTCACTACGTGGCTTCTGGCCCCCGATTTAGCTTCTCTCGGAAGGGTCTCACGGCTCGAGCATCCACTCCGGAGCTGTTACCTACGAGGAATGAATAAATATCGATGGCTTTGAAATTTGTGTTTCTTATTCAGGATATTTGAAGTCTTTCTAGTCAGTCATTTCATGGATTTTGACCTCAGAATTGTATGAACTTGGTTTGCCCTTTGACTGGACAGTATTTTGAGCACTGGAGATGACCACTGTATATATTGATGGTGGACTTAGAGCAGGCATTGCAAACAACAGGTTCTTTGATGAGAAAAAAAATGCGGCAGATGACTATTGTTGTCTATTTAAAAGCTAACTGCAGTGTCTACTGCATAAAATCCACTTGCACAAATGCAGTCAACAACATTATGAAGTACCTAAGAACCTAATAACTCTGTTTTGGACAACCATTGAAGTTACCTTGCTGAGGTGGTAAGTCAATCCAGATGTTGGCCTGTAAGAAGAAAAAGAATCACAGAATGGATGAGGCTAGAAGGGATCCCTGGACATCAGCCAGTCCAGCTGCCCTGCACAAGCAGGAATGCCTAGTGTGTGTTGCACAAGATGACATCCAGGTAGGTTTTGAAGATCTCCAAGGAAGGAAACTCCACTTCTCTGGGCAGCCTATTCCAGTGCACTCTCACCATAACAGCAAGGAAAGCGAGGCAGGAGAATTCTCTGGTTTTCCTGCTGATAAATCCAAGAGCTGCATCTCAGCAGAAAGCAACACTACCCCAAGCATGAGCAATCTACAGGAAGTTTTATGTATTAGCAAAAGGCTTTCTTAAAACAAGCTTCTGGTATCCACCCACTAATGATATCAAGGTTTGTTTTTGCCAAGTTTTGGGAAAGAGGGAATTTGGACTAGTGTTACCTCTAGACCCGAGTTTCCTGCAGTCTGGTGTAATCACTAAACAGGATGCACCTTGGAACAACTTTCTCTTAAAGGTCATACAGTCTGTCAGCAGTGTGAGATACAGCAGTGAAAAAGAATAGCTTTGGGATTTCTTTCCTTCTAGTGTCACTGGCATTTTCAAGCGCTACTGTATTGCAAACACACTAGTTAACACCACCTAACGGCATATTTCCTATAAAATTTTGCTTGACAATTCTTTCTGATTCTGCTCTTGTCATCCTAACACAGTAATCAAATGATATAACACTATTAGTAAGCCAAATGATAAACAGCATACTGTTATGCATTTTGTTCAGTAGATTAATTCAGATTATGTTTTACTGACAGTTTTCCAACTGGTTGAACACAATTAGCTGTAGTGAATACATAACTCAAACTGTCAGATTCTATTACTGCAGAAATATGGCTTGCTTTCTTAATATGTGTTAGATGAAGATCAAGGCAGGAGTGTGAGAAAACTTTTAAGCCACATGAACCTTGATACAGAACAAGTGACCCTTTTCATCCGTGGAGCTGACTGCAAAACCACCTTCCCTGGCTCCCTTGCGAGCAAGGCCGTCTCTCCTTGTGGGCTTTGAGGACTAAAATAAAGTAATATTGCCAATATCCAAAGCTGTTTCCTAATAGGGAGTGCAAAATGCCTCGTAGAGAAATGCAAATTGCCCTCCACTCAGGTTAAATGTAGGATAGTCTCTTTTAGGAAGATAATATGTAAGATGCACCAAGAAAATGTGACTGGTGTGTTTTGACCTTTTCCTCTTGTTCTCTAGAGGCTGCCAATTTCTAGTGTGTCTTGTGAAAAACTTGATGCAACAGAGGATTTTTCTCAAACTGAAAGCAGACCTGTGAGGAGAAACATGTTGCTGCTTGCACAAGTGCTTACTTCATTCGACATTTTTTAGTTAAACACACGGGCTATTGTTAAGTAATTGGTAAAGGCAAGTATTTATTCTATACAACTAGTTCACGGAGGGCTAGGTGATGATTTCTCTGTTATGAAGCACTTGAACTGTTTGATTTAATAAGGACCTGATACTAAGCAAGGCAGAAGGAAAAAGAGGAATGGGTGTTAGGCTCAGCACACAAACAATATGACTGGGTAATGCCCTCCTCTGCTTAGATGCTGAAAGTGCTTGTAGGGACTGACAGCAGCACCCACTGGATCTCCACGTTTCCCAAGTGCTCTGACTGGTCTACTCAGTGAAATGCACAGAAACACCCTGGTACTCACTGGCAACTCAGGAGTACTGTTAAACGCTTGGTCAAAGCAAATTCCAGGGTTCCAGTTTTGTGTGGAGCAGTGCAATGGCTCCTAGAGGTTGGTTTGGGCTACCAGCGGTAGAAAATTGTGGTCTGGCAACTGATGGGACAACAAGTTCTTCACAATATGGGTTGAGGAAATGGCAGCGGGCCAAGTCAGCGAGACTGCCTGCAGTTCTCTTCCTTCTCTTCTAATAAGTGGCCAGTGTATGTATTTCAATTAAAAAACTAACATTTTTGTTGTAGATGAGTTCAAGCACAGTAAGTGTCCTGAGACCATAACAAAATACTTCTCCCTTCCCCTGATTTCCAAGTAACTGTTCAGTTTTTATGTCAGAGCTGATGAATCATTACAGTGCCCTTACCTGCAGTAAGGCTCAGTGGCATTTGCTACGGTCAGGCCTACATGTTGCTTCTTTTCAGCAACTGCGTTGCTCTGGGGAGAAGATAGGCCTGCTCTGTTGCTCTTTTGCCCGGTTGGATGGTTCCAGCATGTCTCTTCTGGTGAGGTAGCACCACCTGCTGACTGGATGAGAACTTGCCTGTTGCCTTGTGGTCCCTGCAGCTGCCTGTGGGCAGTGGATACTTAGCGCAATTACCTTCAGGAGAGCGGCAGGGTGGGCACAGCATGACTGAATGATTACTGATTAAATGCGAGATAGGCTTAAATAACCTTGCTGTGGTGGACCTGGTGTCCCATGCTGTCTTTAAGCAAATTCTAGTGGGCTGCGGCAATTAGGAAACAAAATCCTGAGTATTCGTCTTGTCTCTTCTTGTAGTAGTATTTGGTAGTATATGAAAAGATTGCTAGCCAATGCAAGATCAATGTGCAACTGAAATCCTGCAGATACAAAATGATGACAACCCCAGCGTGTGAAAGTGCTGGAAACTTCACAGCTTTTCGTTGCAGTTCTTAGAGTAAGAAAGTTTGCCTGCCTTTTCCCACTACAGTGTGTATGTCGGTGCTGTGATAGTCCATTCAAAACAGGTGTTCTGTAAAACAGATGATTAGAAGTAGTTCCTTTACAGCTCTTACCTTGTTAAAAAAATCTAATTATGAGTAAGTGAAGTAATAAACACTACTGCAACATATGATTAGCAATAGAGAAGGTCCCTGAAAATATGGTTATTTTCGAGGTTTGAAAGGCAAAAAAACCCAAGCTGCAATAGAAGTGGCTATAGAAAACAAGACAACCTTCAGAAGCCTGAACTTGCAATTTGGTCAATACGTGTGAAATGAACTCTGTCATTCTGAGCAGGAATGGAAACAGGTCCCTGCTTGCTATGGCAGATGAATGTCCTTCTGGCGCACCTTGCCTACCCAAGTCCTATTACTCAATAAATTTGAGGCCCTGGTCAGACTTAGAGGTGGCCTTTGCTTACACAGTGTATTGAATTGAATATGGAAGAATATCGAGGAGATGGATGATGAGGACTGGCCAGATGATTGAGGTGTGCTGACCTAACAGTACTATACTGCGTGTTTGGCTTATGTCCCTGCCATGTACACCACGCACACAGCCTCTGCTAGTTGTTGTGCCTTGTACCATGTGATGCTTATGTGCTGTTCACCTCTCCGCCATGGACTGGGGCTCAGCGGTGCCTGGAATGTCCCCACTATTCTCTTCCTTTCGCCAGGAAAGCGGGGAGCCACTGTGCAGGAGCAGAGAGAATAAAAGCTGTAATCTGAGGTACTGTGTGCCTTGTGTTTGTGTGCCTGCTCCTGTTCGATGCTCAAGCAACTGGGTTGTTGCCCAGTCTTTACAGACAGTCTTAGTCTTAGGCAGCCTTGGTCAGTGGTAGCCTTAGACAGGGCCAGCAGTAGCAAGAGGTATTCAGCCATACTCTTGGTCACTCTTAGTCACTCTTGGTCAGCCATAGCTTTGGACAGCCTTGGTCAGACTCAGCCTTGGCCTGCCTTAGCCTTAGGCAGCCCTTGGCCAGCCTTAGCCTTAGATAGACTTTGACAGTCAGCCTTAGTCTTAGACAGTCTTTCGTCAGCCTTAGGCTTTAGATAGACTTAGGCAGTCTTAAATCAGCCTTAGCCATAGGCAGCCTTAATCAGCCTTAGTCGTAGGCAGTCTTTACTCAGTCTTAGCCGTAGGCAGTCTTTAGTCAGCTTAGCCTTAGATAGACTTAGACAGTCTTAGTCAGCCTTGGCCTTAGACAGACTTTAGTAAGCGTTAGCCTTAGACAGATTTTAGTGAGCCTTAGGCTTAGGCAGTCTTAGTGAGCATTAGGTTTAGATAGTCTTTAGTCAGATTTATCGTTAGATATAGACTTGGACAGTCTTAGTCAGTCTTGGCCTTAGGCAGTCTTATTGAGGCTTAGACAGCCCTAGCCTTACATGGTCTTTAGCCATTATTAGCCTTAGACAGTCTTTAGTCCGATTTAGTCTTAGACAGACTTGACAGTTTTTAGTAAACCTTAGCCTTAGACAGTCTTTAGTCAGCCTTAGCCTTTGATAGCCTTAGATAGTCTTAGTCAGCATTAGCCTTACACAGTCTTAGTCAGTCTTGGCTAGCCTTAGCCTTAGACAGTCTTGAGTCAGATTTAGCCTTACACAGTCTTACTTGGTGATAGTCAACCATATTCTTAGACAGTCCTTAGTCAGCCTCAGCCTCAGCCTTAGGTAGTCTTTTGTCAGCCTTAGCCTTAGGCTGTATTTTGTCAGCCTTAGTCTTAGATAAACTTAGATAGTCAACGTCAGCCGTAGCCTTAGACGGTCTTTCGTCAGTATTAGCCTTAGGCAGTCTTCAGTCAGCCTTAGTCTTAGGCAGTCTTAGTCAGTGTCAGCCTTAGGAAGTCTTTAGTCAGCCTCAGCCTCAGATACCTTCGACTGTCTTAGACTTAGCCTTATATAGTCTTTAGACAGCTTTAGCCATAGACAGTCTCTAGTCAGATTTAGCCTTAGACAGTTTTAGTCAGTGTTAACAACAGAAAGTCTTGAGGCAGCATTAGACTCAGTCTTAGTCAGTGTTAGACTTAAACAGTCTTAGTCTTAGTCAGCCTGTAGCCTTAGACAGTATGAGTCAGCCTTTAGCCTTAGACTGTATTAGTCAGCGTTAGCCTTAGACAGTCTTATTTAGTCTTAGTCAGCCTTAGCCTTAGACAGACTTAGACATTTTTAATCAGCATTAGGTTTAGCCAGTCTTAGTCAGCCTGAGCCTTAGACTGTTTTAGTGAGCCTGAACTTTAGATAGTCGTTTGTCATCATTAGCCTTAGACAGTCTTATTCAGCACTAGCCTTTAGATAGTCTTAGTCAGCATCAGCCTTAGCTTCAGTGAGCGACAGCCTCAGACAGTCTCAGTCAGTCTTAGTCTTAGGCAGTCTTAGTCAGCTTTAGCTTTAAACAGTCTTTTGTAAGATTTAGCCTTAGATAATCTTAGTCAGCCTTAGCTTTAGACAGTCTGTAGTCAGATTTAGCCTTAGTCTTAGTATACACCTTAAATAGACTTGGACATTCTTATTCACACTTAGCCGTAGACAGACTTAGCCAGCATTAGTCTTAGACAGTCTTTAGTCAGCCTTAGCCTTAGACAGTCTTAGACAGCCTTAGCCTTAGGCAGTCTTTAGTAAGCCTTGGCCTTAGACAGCCTTATATGGTCTTAGTATGCTTTTAGCCTTNTAGTCTTAGTATACACCTTAAATAGACTTGGACATTCTTATTCACACTTAGCCGTAGACAGACTTAGCCAGCATTAGTCTTAGACAGTCTTTAGTCAGCCTTAGCCTTAGACAGTCTTAGACAGCCTTAGCCTTAGGCAGCCTTATATGGTCTTAGTATGGTTTAGCCTTAGACGATCTTAGCCAGCCTTAGTCTTAGACAGACTTAGTCAGTGTTACCCTAAAACAGTTTTTAGTCAGTGTTAGCCTTAGGCAGTCTGAGTCAGTCTTTAGTCAGCCTTAGCCTTAGACAGTCAACCTTAGCCTTTGACAGTCTTTAGTCAAATTTAGCCTTAGATAGACTTACACAGTCTTTAGTCAACCTTAACCATAGACCACCTTAGTCAGCCTTACTCTTACACAGTCTTAGTCAGTCTTAGTCAGTCTTAGTCTAAGACAGACTTAGCTATAGCGTTAAGCAATCTTAGTCTGCCTTAGCCTTAGACTGTCTTAGTCAGTCTTAGCCTTAGACCATCTTACCCAACCTTACCCTTAAACAGCTGTAGGCAGATGCAGCTTTAAATAGAAGTAGCCGGTCATAGCCTTAGGCATGGTTAATCACACATCCTTTCACTGCCTCAGGGATTATTTTGACTCTCAGCACCCTCACCCCAGGGAACCTATTCACCAAGGTCACTCATCTGCTGTATTTTTTCGGTTACTTCATCTAAGAGTTCTCTGTCTCGTTAATCAGAAGGGTCATAATCACATTTTTATATGCTCGTGGGGCAGTTTTAATAAGTTCCTCATGGTAACTGACAGGGCATTGTGCATAAGAGTATCAGCGTTAACCATAAATTGGCCAGCTTCATTCTGTCCTCCTTTATTCTCTGCATACAATCTCACGAAGTATACCAGTGATGTTCAGATCCTGGCCAGTTATTTTCCGTAGGATACTTACTATTACATCCCTGAGCAGCCAGGAACAACAAATTTCTCTCTTGAACATTATTTCTAAATGTGTCCTGTACAAAAGAATCGGAGCTCAAAATCAAGAATTTCTTAGAATCTCCTGTGTCTGGGCTCATCCCTGATGCTCCCTGATCATGTAAACGCCCCATGAGCAGAGACTCTCCTAGCCTCTGCTTAAACCTTTTGATTATAGCAGTTACTTTGTGTTGAGTAAAATCTTCAACCACATCCTTCCTCACATGTTGTCCATTAGCATCTACCTCCAATTTTTGTCTCCACATGGGTTTTGCATCTACGCATTCATCTGGGGAAGCAGCCTGGGGAAGTGCCAGTTTAACATTCTGTTTAGATTTAAAGCATGACATTGTTCGAATCCTGTCCATGACACCAGTTTATGTTTTGGTCTGGGAAGACCTGAGGCAGGAAGATTCTTTGTTTCACCCAGAGTGAGATTAAGACACAAATGAGGTCAAATGCCACTGATCAAGGAAATTTGTAGAACACTTAAACAAAATGTTGTAACAAAGCGAGTGAGATGCGACACTCTCACTACAGAGATACTGCTCACTTAGCCAATTTATGTTTTGCCAATTGACGGGGGCAACGGAAAGAACCAGGCACCAGTGCAAAGATTGGTCTTAGTTTACTATTAATATTAAGACAATACAGAATGATACATCAACACAATAGGCTCATTATGTGCTCCATTTTAATACTGGACAAAATAAGCAAGGTAATGCACCTAACCATTACTACACAAGAAAGAGAGCAGTGATTAAGAGACATCACTCATTGCCTAAATACGTTACCATCATCCAGATCCGCAGTCACTGGGGAGCCCCTGTTGCAGTGAGGATTTGGAGAACCTTCCTGGCAACTGGGAGGTCATACGCAGTGTGCCCTCCCCTAAGTGAGGTCTCCAAAGTCACGGCAAGAGGGTCCAGCTTTTAGAGAGCCAAGTTAGCGGATCATGATAACGTGTATTTTCTTTGTGAGCAGTAACATCTGGTGTAGCACACTTCCCTGTCATCCGGGACTTGGCCAGAGACCAGGCCTTGGAAGGGAGGGTTCCCTTCAAGGTCAAAACATTTGCACAGTCACAGTTTAATAAGGCTATGTGCAAGATAGCATGAAGAGTCTGGCAGGTCTACGTGCAAGACAGACAGACTTATATAGACAGGTTTACATAGACAGACTTAAATACACTTAGACAGACAGACTTGAATAGATAGACTTAGGCTTACCTAAATGGACTTCTGCCTAGATAGAGAGAATTAGATAGTCTTAGATACACTCTAGATAGATAGACAGATTTAGATGGACTTAGGATAGATAGACATAGGTAGACTTAGACAAACCTAGACTTAGAAAGGCTTTGATAGACAGACTTAGATAGGCTTAAAAAGACAGGTTTAGATAGACAGACCTAGGCTTAGACAGGTTTAGACAGGCTTAGACAGAGACTTTGACTTAGACACACAGGCTTATACAGACAGGCTTAGTCAGGCTTAGACTTCAGCATAGACAGACTTCAGTGTAGACAGACTTCGGTGTTGTTACACTTTAACGTAGCCACACTTTGACTTAGATAGATTTAGATAGGCTTAGGCAGGCTGAGACAGAGAGCCTGAGATGGGCTTGGACAGACGTAAGACAGACAGACTTAAATGGTCTTAGAAGGGGGTCTCTGAAGGTCATCCAGTCCAACTCTTTGCTCAAGCAGGGTAACCCGAAACACATCGCTTAGGACCCTAACCACGCACATAATTGCCCAGGAGCAAATGCAGAGCTCTTCCGCTACGTAGGGGAGATCGAGAGAATGACACACACAGACACGTGCACAGATGACAAACCTGCACAAGGCTTTTTCTGGAAAAAAAATCAGGCAAAAAGGGAAAAAGGCAACTCAGTCTCTTTGAGACCAGTCCTGTCTGGCTGTGAGGACAGACCCGGAGGGGCCGGGAGCCGCTGCTCAGGCCAAGGCAGCGACCAGCCCCTTGGAGGGATGGCGGGAGATGGGGAGCTTGGAGGGGGGTGTGGCCCAGGCGCAGAGTCCTTATTGGCCGACAGGCCTTTGTGAGGTGTGCGAGTGGGTTCCGCGGCAAGCCGTGATTGGCCAGCAGCCCGAGGGTGTGTCCCCAGGCAGGTCCTGATTGGTCTGAGCCCTGCGCCATGGGCGTGTCCAGGGCACGGCCTCGTGGGCCGCAGGGCCCTGCGACCATGAGGACGGCGCCATGGGGCGGCTCGGCGCGGTCCAGCCCTGCTCCTGCGCGGGGCTGAGCACCGCCGCCCCTGGCCTGGCACCATGAGGAGACTCCAGGCGCTCGGATGTGAGGGGCTGGGGCTGTTCCACAACTAGAGTTGTGGTTCTGAACACCAGAATTAGAGCAGGGTTGAGTTTGGCAGGCGTCTCTGCAGATCATCCAGTCCAACCCCCTGCCCAAGCAGCATTACGTGGAGCATGTGGCCTGGGATTGTTTCCATGCTGCTTTTAAATCTTTCCAGGGAAGGAGACTCTCAGGGCAATCTGTTCCAGTGTGCTGTTTCCCTTGCGGTAAAAAAAGACTTTTCCTTATGTTCACACAGGAGCTTCCTGTGTTGGAAGTTGGTTCCACTTGTCCTTACCTGGGGTGCTTCTGAGAAGCATCTGGCCCCATCTTCTCTACACCTTCACAGCAGGCATTTGTACATGTTGATAAGACCCCTTTTCAGTTGTCTCTTCTGCAGGTTGAACAGTCCCAGCTCTCTCCGCATCTCCTCGTAGGAGAGATCCTTCCTCTCCAGCCTGGGGAGATACTTGCCCTAACATAGCGCAGGCAAATGAGGCCAGCAGAGCGGATGCTCCTCCTCTGCTTCTCTTGTTTTCAGATCTCTCCATCTGTGGAGGTTGCTGTTCCCAAGTTCCCGTTCCGGAGGATGGAAGCGAGGCAACAGACTCTGTCCCTGCAGCTGTCCCCACCTTTTCTGACCGCGTGAATACTCTGTTAAACCACCTGCAGGATGAGGAGGTGAGTCAAGGGTGTCACGCTGTGCTGGGCAGGGGTTTGCGGGGGGTCCAGCCTGGTTTCCCCAGGGCGTTCCTGCCCTCCTGCGAATGGTGCAAGCTGCGAATGCTGCTGCTGGCGACCGTATAAATGAACACTGCAGGCCCAGCCACGGCCTCTGGGCCTGGATCCCCACGGCTATTCAGCACCTCTATGGCTCCTGCCCAGAGCCACCCTCTGCTTCGGTTTGGGAAGCCTCACGGCACTTGGTCTCCTCACTGCACAAGGAGCGGTGATGTATCCCCAGGAGGAACCTACCTCCATCTCCCTCCAGCCTCAAGAATGATGCCATGGCCTCCCACACGACCCTGGCCCTGAAGGACTCGCTGTGCCCTGCCTGTTTCCTGATGGGCAGTTACCATCAAGGGTCACAGCTCCCATCAGGAGTCTCAGCTCTGTGGAGCACTCAAAGACCAGGGCGCTTGCTGTGGCACTGCACCTTCCCAGGTCCCCCCAGTTCCCTGCCTGCTGCCAGGCCATTTACTTTTCTTTGGCTTCCCTCTTTTCAATGGGTGCATTTTTCACTGGACACAGAGCTGTATCCAGCCCTGTCCCCAGTTACTGAGGAGATGAGGTGGGTCACTGAGTTAATTTGGGGACGCCTGGCATGTCTCATAGCACAGTCCACAAATGTCATCCCACGAGCATCCCTGCACAAGCAGGATTAGGATATGGCTCTTTCTGCTGGAACTTGGCAATGCCTGGAGGAACCACCTGCTCCTCGGTGCAGAAGTGCATTTGCAGAGCACCTGCACGGCAGAGGTCTGACACCAGGGTGATGCCTTGTGCCCTGCAGAGTTTATCCTGCATTTCAGAAACGCTTTCCTATCTTGCTGTCCCATCTGGTTTCTTACTAGGAACGGAGGTGACACAGGGACCCCATGTCTGCAGGATCCATGTCTGCAGCTCTGGGACACCCTGGAGATAAGGAAAAGCAAGGCCAACCTGTTCCCTTCTCTGCTTTCTCCCCAGAGTGACAAAGAAGAGACTTACCGAGAACTGGAGAACCTCCTGCAGGATGATAATAGCCGCTTGCAGAACGCTGTCCTGGACAGGCTGATCGCAGTGGCCTCAAAGGACATGAGAGCTGCCCAGGTGAGCTGCTGCTCTCCGAAGGCAGCTAGAGATGCCTGGCAAGAACCCAGTTTTGTCCAATGTAGGAGGACAACTGGGCGGTCAAAAACCTCATGAAATTTAACAAGGCCAAGTGCACGGTCCTGCACCTGGGGAGAAATAACCCCAGACACCAGTACAGGCTGGGGACCGACCTGCTGGAGAGCAGCTCTGCTGAGAAGGACCTGGGCGTCATGGTGGACGACAGGTTGACCATGAGGCAGCAGGGTGCCCTCGTGGCCAAGAAGGCCAATGGCATCCTGGGGTGCATTAAGAGGATCATCTCCAGCAGGTCGAGGGAGGTGATCTTACCCCTCTACTCAGCCCTGGTGAGGCCACATCTGGAGCACTGTGTCCAGTTCTGGGGCCCCCAGTACAAGAGGGATGTGGAGCTGCTGGAGAGAGTCCAGCGCAGGGCCACGAGGATAATCAGGGGCCTGGAACATCTGCCCTATGAGGAGAGGCTGAGGGAGCTGGGCTTGTTCAGCCTGGAGAAGAGAAGGCTGAGAGGGGGCCTGATCTGTGTCTATAAGTGCCTCAAGGGAGGCAATGAGGAGGATGGGGCCGGCCTCTTTTCACTGGTGGTCACTGACAGAACCAGAGGAAATGGCCATAAATTGAAGCATAAAAAGTTCCACGGGAACTTAAGGAAGAACTTCTTGACGGTGAGGGTGACAGAGCACTGGTACAGGCTGCCCAGAGAGGTTGTGGAGTCTCCTTCTCTGGAGATCTTCAAGACCCGCTTGGATGCAGCCCAGTGCCACGTGCTCTAGGTGGCCCTGCGTGTGCAGGGGGGTTGGAGTAGATGACCTCTAGAGGTCCCTTCCAACCTTAGGCATTCTATGATTCTATGATTCTATGACTCTGAAGACATGTCTCTAGCAGTAGAACCTGTCAGAGGTGCCCAGGCTCCTTGTGACAGCCCCTTCCCCATGGATGTGCCTCTATGGGAGAAAAGGCCATATCCAGCCCTGCTGCAGAAGCAGGGAAGAGCGGGAACACCTCTCTATCAGTGGCACGTGTGCCCGGGGCCGGTGACAGAGTGGGGATGTGTGGGGTTATGACTTCTACATCGGCAAGTGTTTGCTGGAGGGAAAGGCCTTGGGGACTCACCACTGCGGTGGATTTGGGGGAGCTGCAGAGGCAGGAGCCAAGGGCTGGGGATAGGCGGTCACTGCTGGCGTGTTCAGCCTGTCTGTCTGCCTTGGCCCTTCTCCCGCTGAGGGGGGCATCTTTGCTCTCACCAGGGTGTGACGGAGGATGTGCAGACGGCCGCCAGCGACGTCCTGGTGGCTCTGGCCCGCTCGCATTTTGAGAGTGTCATGTGCGAGCTCCAGTGCCACCTGCGAGCCTCAGAAGAGCTCTGCCAGGACTTTGTGTTCATCACCTTGGGCAAGCTGGCCAGCAGCTACGGTAGGGCCCCTCGCTTCTTGGCGATGGTGTGTGGTAGCCAGCAGAAGGGATCCTCTATACTGACCCCAAAACGCTCCATGCTGAACTGGAGGCTGCAGGGTCTGGGGGCCCCTTGCTTGCTGCTGGGGCTGGCCATGGGCCCAGCAATAGTCCCGGTGCCAGTGTGCTGTGGACGGGGCCAGTCGGAGAGCCAAGGTGGCCTCACATGCCCCTCACAGGGATGTCCTGTTCCCCGTCTAGGGCAGCCCCATCAAGCCCCGTGAGCCCTCCCCATGCCAGTAGCCAACCTCTCCGGCAGCCCTGGCAACTCCCTGACCCGCCAGCGCATCCTCGGGGCCCAGCAGCCCACGGGCTCATCCCCCTACACCACCTCAGGGTTTGCTCTGTGCATCTGCCCTGCCCGCTCCGCAGCCCTGAGGTGCGTCCCCTTCGTGGGAATGACGTTCTTCGCCCTGCACGCGACGCGGAGCCGAGTGGGCAGCAGCCGGACCCTGTGCGCTGTCTGCAGTGGTGAGGGGCAGCCCCGTGAGGAGGGGGAGGCCTGGGACACCCTCGGTGCCCAGGCTAGGGCAGCACCGCGAGGCCTCCTCCCCAGTACTGGCTCTGACCTGATCCTGCTTGGCTTCTCTCGCTGCAGTCCTGGAGCAATGGTCGAAGGCCGTAAACACTTACCTGCGCAGCTGGGAGAAATGCACCTTCCCGCGCATGAGGGAGGCGCAGTTCTGCAGCAGCGTTCACCCGCTCTTCTGCCACGTGGCGGGGAGCTGGCAGGGCTGCGAGGACGAGGAGGTGAGAGCGGCTGCTGCAGCAACGTCTGGCTCTGTCTTTCTGTGGGATGGATGTGTGGGAGGAGAGGTGGGAGCAGGATGTCTGATGCAGTGCCCAAAGCTGAGCCCCACTGATGCGGTGGCAGTGCGGATGGAGGCAGCTGACAGCCAGTGAGCGGGACTGCAGCTTCAGGCACTGCTTGTGCCCAGGAGCAGGGTGCCACGGGCTGCCCTGCTGGGAACCAGCCAAATCCAGGGGGGTTTTGGACAACAGGGCAGGGGCTGAGATGTTTCGTGTCCTCCGGAGCAAGCTCTTGCCCTCCGGGGGAAGAAGGAAAATGCCTCTTTGCGGGGAGGTCGGATTGTGTCGCGATGGAAGGGCCTTTGGCCCCATGAAGAGCATCTTGCTGCCCTCCCTGCAGGACAAGCAGGCAGTCCTGGGGGCGATGGCTGCCATGATGGGCCTTCTCCTGCATGAAGAGGAGCATCGCAGATGTGTGTGGGAGCAGTTGCCCTGGCTCCTGGGCCAGTATCAGCATGTCCAGGACACTTTGTGGGTGACCAAGGTGGGGTGTCACGTAGGACACAGTGTGGCCATGGGGGTCTGTGCATGTGCTGTGAGATGTTGGAGGTCTGTGGGGTGCCTGGAGGAGCTGGGACCCCTGAGAAGAAAGGGAAGGATTAAGTGAGGCTTCAGGCACCGGAGCAGTCCACGCTGGGGGAGAAGGGAGTTGAGGGCCACCGGGGCCCTGTTGTCTCAGGAAGGGGAAGCCTCCACCCCTGTCCCTGGGGTGCTGAGCGTGCAAGAGCTCTGCTCTAACAGCAGGGCCCTGTGCAGCCCTGTCTGGTGGGGAGGGGAGGTGTGAGCGGTGTGAGGTCCTGTCCAGAGAAAGGGCCCTCTGAAGCTGGTGCTGGAAGGACAGAGAAGAAGCCCCGTGCAAGGGGGTTGTTTTTTTCCTGGGCACTGGAGTTAAGGACTTGATCACGGAAATGCCATGTTCCCTTTCCTAAAACGTTGTTTTAGGTGATGGCCCTGCTCTTCTTCCCCTGTTTCCTTCCAGAGTCTCCATTATTTTCTTAAGATTTTGAGGGAAGTGGAGATCATCATCCCCAAGGACACTGCTAAGGCCATTGGCACTGCTGTGCACGGCCAGGTGAGAGCAACCTGACTTTGTACCGTTGGTGCTGGGTGCAGCAGACGTGATTCACGCTGGCAGGAAAGCCCTGCTGCATGCCTGGACAGAGTGTCTTTTCAGCAGGACCTATCCTAAGGCCAAGGCTCTGCAGATATTAGGGAGTCACCTCCCATTGTGGGGGGCTCTGGAGGGTTGTAGCCAAAATAACTAGACGAGAGTGGAGAGAACAGTCTCTTTTCATGCCCTTCAGTCCCGATGGTCTTTTTTAAATTGCATCCTGTTCCCACAGCTCAGTGATGAAACGAAACAGCCCAGCGGGGAGCACCAGTCAGAGCTGTCCTCCTGTGCACAGCTCCTGGGTGAGGAGCAGAGACTCAGCGCGACACTGCTGTGCCCTGGCTGCTCTCTGCCAGACCTCTGAAACGGGGGCAGACCGGCATGGCTCACAGAGAGCACAAATTTTTCCTCGCAGGCCGAATTTGCCCTGAGGACACGGTGGCGTTCCTGCAGTCGCAGCTGGGCGGTAGGAGCGAGGCCGCGCGCGTGGCGGCCGTGGATCTGCTCAGAGCCCTGGTGCGCTCCACAGGTCAGTGCCACGGGGCACAGCGAGGCTGGCCAGGGGCTTGGACAGCTGGGCTAGGGGCAGGTACATCTGCAAGTGATGCGCAAATGTCTGAAATGAGCTGCAAAGCGTGTGCTGCCCGTCCAAGCTGCTCTGCAGCTGCGGGGACAGGGATCTGAGAGAGCAAACGGCGAAGCACCAGTGACAGCACTCGATGTTCGGTGGCAGGGCAGGGACACGAGCTACGTGCACCCACGCTGCTTCTGCAGTGCTCTGTGTTGTTGTAACGATCCATCAGACCTGTCAGGCACACAGCTGTGCCTGTAAACAGAGTCACTCAAGGACTCTGCTGCTTCCTCGGCCATCGCAGTCTTGTCCCCTGTGTTCTGTCCTGCTCAGGTGTGAATGCACCTGAGCTGGGAGCATTGTCAGATCCCTGCGGAAAGGAGGGCTCGGCCCTGCACACAATCCTCTCCCCGTCTTTTCCANCTGTCAGGCACACAGCTGTGCCTGTAAACAGAGTCACTCAAGGACTCTGCTGCTTCCTCGGCCATCACAGTCTTGTCCCCTGTGTTCTGTCCCGCTCAGGTGTGAATGCAGATCCCTGCAGAAAGGAGGGCTTGGCCCTGCACATAATCCTCTCTCCATCTTTTCCAGCGGCAGAGGGAGGACAGAGCCTATCCCCGCTCGTGCAGGCGGTGCACAGTGTGCTGAGAGACCCCAGCAGGAAGGTGAGCTGCTGGGCGAGGGGCTGCACCACAATGGGCGACAGAGAGACCTTGAACTCAGGGCAGAGTCTGGCCAGATGTTAGCAGGGCTGCCGATGGGGGTCCGAGTCTAGGGGAGCGTTTCCCTGTGCCCCCTGTTCCCGGAGAGCAGGGCCAGGGCCTGGGCATTGCCGGTGCCCTGTGAGGGCGGTGGGGTTAGTCCTGGCTTCTGTTGCTGTCGAAGCTGCCGCATGAGCTGGCCAGGTGCGAAGGCCCCGAGCTTTTGAGCAGACCTCTGAAATGGGGGTAACTGCGATCTCGCACGTGGCAGGTGACGAGGGCGGTTCTGCGCTTCACCCAGGAGCTGCTCAGCTGCAGCGTCCAGAGCTGCTCGGCCTGGGACCTCGTGGCCAACGTCTTCAGCAAGTTCGACCAGGCCTCCAGCAGACTGGTGAGGGCAGAGGGGGACGCCTGGACTTCACTCTGTGCCTGGGCTGTCCCGGGAGCCCCTGTGGGCTCCCTGGAAATGGGAGCCCCCACAAGAGATGTAGTGGCCTGTTCAGAGGGCTAAGCAGAGTCCCCCATCACTATTACTGTGGGGGTCTCCAGGATGCCAGGGAACATTTTGGCCTCCCACCAGCACGTAACCAGTCCGACTCCAGCGCTGGCTGTTGGCCCCGGGGGATGAGCAGGAGTCACCAACTCTGTCTTGGAGCCCATTGCAGCGAGGGGACCCTTGTTTGCTGCTTTGCTCTTGGGCACCTGTTGGCCCTTTCCGGGGACAAGGAAAGGGAAACCCTGGCAGGGTGCAGGGCCGCACGGCCAGTGCTGTTACTGAACATGATTGCCCGCTGCAGGGCAACCTCCTTGCGTTGGCTTGGTGCCAGAGATGGGTGCTCCCAGGGCGGGCATCATGGCAGTGTTGGGTGGTTCATGCTTCATCCTCCTGTCTCAGGGGCATACTGGTGCTGGTGTTGTCCAAACCGTGTCTTTCAGGCACAGGGAAACCTTTCTCAGGCAAAAGCACAGGAAGAAATAGATCTTCAAGCCCTGTGCTTGGACATCCTGCACTCTCTGGATGTCTCTGTCAGAGGGATGGACAAAGTAAGTCGTCCTGTGCCCTGCTGCTTCCTCCCTACCCCTCTCTACCCAATCTGCTCCCCAAACAGGTCCTTACATGCACAAGGTGAGTGACAAATGCACTGTTGTTTCCAACCTAGAGCTAAAATGAGCATTCCCTGAGGTGGGAACTGCAATGTGCTGAATTGCCTTGTTCTTCCCTGCAGCTCTTGTGGCCACGGCTACTCCAGTACGTGGTGCCGGGTCAGTACACTGGCACGCTGGTCCCCCTCTCCCACTGCCTGCGAGAGCTGGCGGAAAGGCAGCAGAGAGCAGGAGATGGGGACGCAGAGGAGGAGCCTGATGTCGTAGCCTCCTGGGAGCGAGGTAGGAACCCAAAACTCTTGCCACATTTCTGCCAGGCTGTGAGCCAGGGCACAGGACAATCTGCGTCACTTTGCTGCCCACCAGGCCCAGGCAGGAGGCCAGGACTGAGGGAGGGCAGAACCGTCTCCCTGTGGCTGGGGTGAGGGAGCTCTTCACTGCATTTCCTCGCAGCCAGCAAAGAGCCCTCACTCGAGTGCTTGCAGCTTTCTGCCTGCAGCCCGGGGGTGTCTCCAGCCATGCTGCAGCCACCTGCACCGCCCTCTCCTCAGTCCCCAGGGATGCCCAGGATGGGTCTGTGGCAATCACCAACCTGCAGACTGCACGGAGGCTGCCTGACCTGGGAAGGGACAGGGTATGGTGAGCCACAAGGCTCACAGCAGCCTTTTTCCTCCTCACAGCCAAGCTGCCGACACCGCAGGCCCTGCTGTCTCGCCTGCTGGTGAGTAGGGGCCTTGGGGAAAGCACTTTCGAGGCCTCGAAGTGACAGGAGAGGTTGGAGCAGAGCCAATTCCCACCCTCCCGGGAGAAGCTGCGGCTCTCCCAGGCGCCCCGAGCACAGCTCTCGCCTGCCCTCCCTGCAGGTCGTGGCGGCTGCTCCCCACGCCGGCGGCGGCTGCGGCGTCCCTGCCCTGCGGCTGCTGCAGGCTTTGTCCGGAGAGATCCACAACGCCGTGGGGATGGTGTGGGCCGTGAAGATCCCCTTCCTGCTTCACTACCTGGAAGGTGCGGTGCTGCCGGGGAGGAGGAGGAGGCTGGAGAGGCCGAAGGGGAGGTGGGAAAAGGCAGCGCCCAGGCATAAGGGAGGGGAATTGGCCCTGGGTTTCTCAGAGCTTTGTCTGCAGCCATTGCCCTTCCAGGGAGTGCGTGCTCATGCCCATGAACATATTCCCTATGGGATGGGACTTTTCTTGCCTGTCACCACCACGAGCAGGTTTTGCAGCTCTCTAGCATCCTTGCTGGATGGGTGGATTGGGTGAAATGTGTCCTGGTGCCAAGGTGCGTGTGTGGTCTGTGTCCCTGTGTGACGGCCTGGCTTGTTCTCCCGTTGAGCACTGGAGATTGGGACCAGCAGGTCTGTGGCTGACCTGAGTCAGTGACCCTGTCCCCTGTCCCCAGCTCCTTCAGGTGTTTTGAGCTGGGCAAGGAGTTTGGCATCAGCGCTTGAGCCTCACTGCTTTACCCACTCTGACATGGGACTGTGAGGGTGTTTGGGTGCCAAAGAGCCCCCTGAGCTAAGTAACGCGGAGCGTTTTCTTGCTGTGGCTTTGCAGAGAGAAGCGAGGGATGTCTGGACTCAGCTGAGTGGGAACGCCTTCTGCTTAAGGTAGAGCACTGCTGTGAAGGCAGGGTGGGATTTGGGGCTGTCTCTTGCGGAAAACCCACCCTGGCACAAAGGTAAGATTCATTAAGCCCAAGTGATGGCTACAGGATACGTGTGCACCATGAGGCCCGTTGGGCAGACTGCCCGTTTGAAGGGAGGGAGAGACCAGGAGCGCCGTGCGCCTGCCAAGCAGCCCTGCCCCAAGGGTCCTGGGAGGGTCTGATTCCACCTGTGTTTCCTCTAGTTCCTGAGGACATCGCTGGAGACGATCGAGAGCCAGGCCTGGATCATGGGCCTGAGCTTCGAGCTGAGCCAGCAGCGGGGCAGCTACCCCCGGCTGTCCCGGGAGCAGGTGGGTCCCTGCGGAGGCCTCATTTCTGCTCACGTTCCCAGCGCGCAAGAGCACAGCCCAGGGCTCTGCCCGCGGCTATAGCCGTCTGGGGACAGGCCGGTTGTCCCTGACTCCCTATCCCTTCCCGGACGGGTTTCCCTGCCCATGTCAGTGGGCAGTGGGGCTGGGCCGGATGGCCGAGCGCCACGGCCGGCTCGGCTGTGCCTCGTGCGGGCTGCTGCGT